>LPNX011214214.1:93766-128063 GCA_001517045.1 Pseudotsuga menziesii | reverse complement strand
GGGATGATGTCATCTACTAGAATGTAATTGGTTGATTTTTATAGTACATTTTGGTCCTTTTGAGGCCCATTTTTGACCTCAAATTCTCTCTAATGGGTGTGTAAGGGATTGAATGTTGCATATAAATACATGCATATTTACAATACTGAATGAACTCATACTTGACATACTCAACACCATTGTCAGATATGAGTATCTTGAGTTTCCTCCTAGACCGGTTTTCAACCAAGGATCTAAACACTTTGAAGAGGTCAAAAACTTCAGACTTATGCCTTAGGAAGTAAACCCAACAATACCTAGAAAAGTCATATACAAATGTCAGTGCATATTTGGCTTGAGTCATGGACATATGAGGGAATGGACCAGCAATGTCACTGTGGATTAGGTCAAGAGGTGCAGAGGTTCTCTCATGACTAGCTTTCTCATACTTGTGCTCTGGGTGTTTTCCTAGGATACAACCTTGACATAATCCTTTAGAAAACTTGATCTTTGGTAACCCTATGACCATATCTTTTTCACTCAAATCAGAAAGATACTTGTAGTTAAGATGGCCAAATATTTCATGCTAAAGCTTGCTTGCTTCATTAGCATGAATTAGAAGAGTAGAGGGGTTTGAGTAGGGTAGAAAATGGGAAAACTTGTATACCTTCAAAGTGTGATCTACAACACCTTTTGCTATGACTTTACCATTCTAAATCACAGTGATTTCAGCATCATCAAGGGAGAAGATGACCTTCTTTAGAGACCCAGTATGAGTCATCTAATACACTGAGAAGAGATTAGAGGCAGACCTGGAACATACAACACATTATTGAACTTACCATGGTCAAGATCAATCCTTCCCTTTACCAAACTATCAGTGAGAGAGTCATCTCCCAAAACTATTGGTGGACCTTTTGACATGTCAAGAGAGGAGACTATCTCTTTTGTCGAAACCATATGTCTAGAAGCTCCAGAGTCTATGATGAAGCTAGGTGAGCTTGATGTGCCAGCAACCAAGGCATGCACTCTCTCTATCCTCTAAATTTGATCCTCCTTCCCTCTTCTTTGAGCAATCAGGAAGGGAGATGTTATTCTTCTCCAGGAGTTGGGTCAACATGTCAATTTTATTTTTCATACAAGAGCTCTCAGGATGATAGCCCTTACTGCAGTATGCACACTTGCTCATTTCTCCTTTGTTCTTCTTCTCCTGGGATTTCTTCTTGGAACCCTAGGGCTCCTCTTGAGACTTGTTCTTGTATCTCTTTTGCTTAGGTGGATTTTTAGCTTTTTTCTTTCTTTTTGAATCCACCCTTGAAACTCCAACAACCAAATCTTGGTCTTTGGAAGGTTTGATGGTGCCCATCATCACCAACTTATCTTGTTGTTGTGTGAGGGATTCCATGAAATCTGCAAGCTTAGGAATCTTCCAGGCTCAAGCTATCAACTTGGTGGCATGGAAGGTCGAAACAAACACTAAATAGTTAGGACCAAGCTTAGAAAGTATGGCCAAAACAAGTTGCTCTTCCTTCTTTTCGATTCCACACTATTTCAACTCCAAAACAAGGGCCTTAAACTTGAAAAGGTAGAGTTGCAATGATTTGAATCTACTGGGACTCAAGGAGATCAACTCATTCTTGATTTGATGTCCTCTCATCTCATCTGTATTTCCAAAAAGCTCTTCTATCTTCTCCCACACTTCATTGGGTGATGTCAATCCATCAAGATGGAAGAGGAGGTCTCTTGAAATGCTTAGACACAAAAGACCATAGGCCTCATCCCTCTTGTTGTGCCATTTAATTTTCACTACAGCTCTATTGGTCTCTTCTTCTATTGCCATAGTAACCCTGTAGATACATTTCTCTCCCAACAATATCTCCATCTCAACTTTCCACTCAAAGAAATTGAATGGAGTCAAGATGATCTTCTAAGATTGGTCCATAGCTCAAAAACTGTGCCCTCCAGTCAGCAAAATGCGCTCCCAGTTAAGATGTCGTACCTGTAATAGCAATAAGAAAGGAGATAAATAGATATAAAAAGGCTCTAATACCATGTGGAAATTGAACCCAAGAGATAGAACAATTACACTCACAAAATTGCTAATCAAACATGCAAAATTAACACCAAAGGAAACTAAAATTGGAGCATAACACTAATCTGTATTCAATAAGTGTACAATAGCCAACCTTATGAAGTAATAGACTTCTGAAATATATAATTACATGAGAGATTTGAATGCATAAGGATTCCATTCGAAAAGGTCAAAAAGCAGGCTTACTAAATCTAGTCAAATCCCCCATAGGTGCATAAAGTAGTTTCCAAATCCACCAAGATGTCCATAAATTGGCTAAGTCAAGTAGGAAAGCTAAAGAGGGTGTTAGAATAATCAACCCATAGTTAGCTACCTTAGACATTGAATTAATCATTTTTGTCTTATTTGCCTAGTTTCATGATTCCACCCTATGCAAGTTGTCATCTACCTATCCATAGTGGTCAAACTTGCCTATTTTGACTCATGGAGTGCTTGGGAAACCTCAAGGAATCAATTTTGCTTTATTCTTGGCCTCCTAGGCACCCTTCTGCTTTTTCTGCTTTATTGCCTGCTTTTTCAATGTTTTAAGGCAATTGGGAAAGTTTGACTAGGTGAGGTTAACTAGTTTTTTGTCCTCCACATCCCCCACTCTTTTCTCCTATGAAAAGCATGTATGATTTTTCCTTCCATCACATTTTAACTTGCCTAAGTGATTTTGCCAATTCATGAGCTCCTTGACTGTTTTGGAAACTACTTTATGCACCTATGGGGGATTTGTTTAATTTTAGTAAGCCTGCTTTTGACTAGATTCGAATTGCCTCCTCATGCATTCAAATCCCTTATGTAATTATTTATTGCAGAAACCTATCATGTTACAAGGTTGGCTATTGTACACTGAGTTAATACAGTTTAGTGTTCAGCTCCATATTCAGTCTCTTTTGTGAGTGATTTTGCATGTACAATTGATAATTGTTCTGAGTAAAATTGTTCTATCATTGGGTTCAATTTCCACATGGTATCAGAGCCATTGTAGATCGATTTCTCTCCTTCAAATTTGTTTTGTAGGTTCGACATCAGTGACTGGGAGCCTTCTACTGACAGTCGGGACAATTTTTGAGCTATGGATCAATCTCAGAAGATCAACTTAACTTTCTTCAACTTATTTGAATGGAAAGCAGAGATGGAGATACTGTTGAGAGAGAAAGGCCTCTACATGGTGACTATGGCAACAGAAGCAGAGCCCAATGCAGCTACAGAGAATATAAAATGGCATAACATGAGGGATGAGGCCTATGGTCTCTTGTGTCTAAGTATTTCCAGAGACCTCCTTTTCCATCTTGATGGATTGACATCACCGAATGAATTATGGGAGAAGCTTACTGATATTTTTGGAAAGACAGATGAGATGAGGGGACATCAAGTTGAAAATGAACTGATCTCCCTGAGTCCCAGTAGCTTTAAATCCATGCAACTCTATTTCTCCAAGTTCAAAGCACTTGTTTTGCAGCTAAAACAATGTGGGATCAAAAAGAAGGATGATCAGCTGGTCTTGGCCATACTCTCAAATCTTGGTCCTGACTATTCAATGTTTGTTTCGACCTTCTATGCCACAAAGTTGACAGCTCGAACTTGGAAGATGCCTAGCCTTGCAAATTTCATGGAATCTCTCACACAAGAACAAGACAAGCTGGTGATGATGGGCACCATCAAACCATCCAAAGAACAAGCTCTGGTTGCTGGAGATTTGAGGGTGGATTCAAAAAGCAAAAAGAAAGCTAAAAATACACCTGAGCAAAAGAGAGACAAGAACAAGTCTTCGGAGGAGCCTCAAGGTTCCAAGAAGAACTACCAGAAGAAGAAAAATAAAGGAGAAATGAGCAAGTGCGCATACTGCAGTAAGGGCAATCATTCTGAGAGCTCCTGCATGAAGAAGCAAATAGACATGCTGACCCAACTCCTGGAGAAGAATGGCATCTCCCTTCCAGACAGCTCAAAGAAGAGAGAAGGAGGATCAAGTTCAGAAGACAAAGAGAGAGTTCATGCATTAATTGCTGGCACATCAAGCTCACCTAGTTTCATCATTGATTCTGGAGCTTCAAGACATATGGTTTCAACCAAGGAAGCATTCTCCTCACTTGACATGTCAAAAGGACCACCAATAGTACTGGGAGATGACTCTCTCACTGAAAGTTTGGGCAAAGGGAGGATTGATCTTGATCATGGTTAGTTTAGCAAAGCGTTGTATGTTCCTGGTCTTGCCTCCAACCTCTTATCAGTATATCAAATGACTCACACTGGGTCTCCAAAGAAGGTCATATTCTCCCCTGATGAAGTTGAGATCACAGAGATCTCAAGTGGTAAAGCCATTGCAAAAGGAGTTGCAAATCATACTTCGAAGGTATACATGTTCTCACACTTCCTACCCGACTCAAACCCCTCTGCTCTTCTAATTCATGCTAATGAGGCAAGCAAGCTTTGGCATGAAATAGTTGGCCACCTAAATTACAAGTATCTTTTTTATCTTAGTGAAAAAGAGATGGTCATAGCGTTACCAAAGATAAAATTTTCCAAAGGAGTCTGCCAAGGTTGTATCCTAGGAAAACACCCAGAGCATAAATTTGAGAGAGCTAGTCATGAGAGAACCTCTGCACCCCTCGAGTTGATCCACAGTGATGTTGTTGTCCCATTCCCTCATATGTCCATGAGTCAGGCCAAATATGCATTGAATTTCATAGATGACTTTTCTAGGTATTGTTGGGTTTACTTCCTAAAACACAAGTCTAAAGTTTTTGGCCTCTTCAAAGTCTTTAAGGCTTTGCTTGAAAACCAGTCTGGGAGGAAACTCAAGGTCCTCAGATCTAACAATGGTGGTGAGTATGTCAAGTCTGATTTTATTCAATATTGTGCAGATGCAGGTATTCAGATGCAAGATTCTATCCCTTACACACCACAGCAAAATGGTGTTGCTGAGAGGAAGAACAGATCACTGAAGGAGATGGCAACATGCATGATGGAGGCCAAAACTTTGCCACCAAAGTACTGGGCCGAAGCTATAAACTGTACAGCCTATATCCAGAATAGGGAGCCTCATAAACAGCTTGATGGTATGACTCCTTTCGAAGCATGAAGTGGGCACAAGCCAGATGTGACCCATTTCAGGATTTTTGGCTCAAAGGCTTGGGCTAGAATTCCAACAGAAAAGAGAAAGGCTTTGCAGCCCCAAAGCCAAGAGTGTCTATTTGTTGGGTACTCTAAAGATTCAAAAGGGTACAAGCTGATAAATTTGAGCACAAACAAATCCTTCATTGAAATGTGTGTTCAGTTTCAAGAAGAACCCCTAGCAGCAGTGGAAGTTGGAGAAGCCTCTTCACCACCTGAACCTATGAAAGTAAGTGAATATATTGTTGAACATGTTGATTCTGATATGTCTGATAGTGATGAGTTTATTGCAGATCCTAACAGCCCTACAAGGCCAAAATGGGCATCCAAGACCATTCATGTAGCAAGAGAGCTGGCTGGGAATCCCAATGACCCTAGGAGGACTAGATCTCAATTTGAGAGTGCTCTGTGCATGAAGGATCCTATGTTTTCTGAGAAATGCTATCTGATGGTGGAATAAGATCCCCATACATATGAAGAAGTAGTAGGAGATCCAATATGGCAAGCAGCCATGAAGGAAGAGTTCAACTCACTCCAGAAGAGAAACACTTGGGAGCTGGTGGATCTTCCCCCGGGGAGGAAGCTAGTTCAGTGTAAGTGGGTGTACAAGACAAAATTTGTTGCTGATGGTTCACCTCTAAAGTACAAGGCCAGATTGATAGCCAAGGGCTACTCATAGGTTCATGGCATAGATTACAATGAGACTTTTGCACCAGTGGCAAAGATGGACTCCATCAGGCTAGCCTTAGCCATTGTAGCTTCAAAGCAATGGGAGGTACATCACATGGATGTAAAGTGTGCCTTCCTGAATGGAGATCTCACTGAAGAGATATACATGCAGCAGCCTCAAGGATTTGCTACTAACCCATCTCTTGTGTGCAGGTTGAGAAAGTCATTGTATGGGCTAAAGCAAGCCCCCAAGGCTTGGTATACCAAGATTGATAGCTTCTTGCTATCACTGAATTTTGTTCGGTGCAAATCAGATCCAAATGTCTATTTGAAGTTAATTAATGGTTCATTAATGATCATTGTGTTATATTTTGATGACCTTCTCATTACAGGAAGCTCAAAGGATGAGATTGCTTCCTTGAAGGGTGCAATGAACCAAGCCTTCTCCATGACATATTTGGGGCTCTTAAGCCAATTCTTGGGGCTAGAGAGTACTCAAACAAAAGATGGAATCAAGGTGCAATAGTCCAAGTATGCCTTAGATTTGCTAAACAAATTCAAAATGAAGGATTGCAAGCCAAGCAAGACTCCTTTACTTTCAGGAGTGAAGCTGGAAGAAGCCGATTCTTCACCTATGGTAAACAATACACTGTATAGGCAATTGATTGGATGTTTGTTGTATCTTACACATACTAGACCTGATCTTTTTTATGCAGTAAGTGTGGCTTCTATATATATGTATTAGCCTCATGAGATCCATTGGAAAGCAGCCAAAAGGATCCTTAACTTTGTTCAGGGAACAAGGACACATGGGATCTTCTATAAAGCAAAATCTGATCTTGATTTGATTGGGTTTACTGACAGTGATTGGGCAGGTGATAGCACAGAAAGAAAGTCCACATCAGGATATGTTTTCATGCTTGCAAAAGGGCCAATCAGCTGGTCAAGCAAGAAACAGAGTGCCATTGCACTCTCATCTACAGAAGCAGAGTATAGAGGAGTTGTAAATGCAGCAACTCAATGTTTATGGTTGCAGGGGTTACTTGGAGAGTGTGGCTTCGAATCAGAGTACTCAACTACCATCTACTGTGATAACCAGAGTACCATTTGAATCTGCAATGATCCATTTCAGAAGCAGAGAACCAAACACATTGAGAGCCATATGCACTACATTAGAGAGCTTGTGCATGATAGCACCATTCACCTACTCTTCTGTTCATCTTCAGAACAAGTAGCTGATATCTTCACCAAAGCATTTTGTGAGAAGACCTTCAGCAATATCAAATCACTATTGGGGATTTCTGATTATGCTGTGAAGCATGAGTGAAGAAAAGATTTTCAAATATTTGTTTTACAGTCCATGTTTAAGGGAGGATTTTCCCACTGGGTTTTTGCCTCTTTCCTTGGTTAAATGGACATGCAGTATGTAAAGGGTGACTAAGCCTTGTTGCTAGGCCCTATAATTTTCTGATATATTACTCATAAGTCAGGCTTAAGGGGGGGTGTTAGAATAATCAACCCATAGTTAGCTACATTACAATTAAATTAATCATTTTTGTCTCATTTGCCTAGTTTCATGATTCCACCTTATGCAAGCTGTCATCTACCTATCCATAGTGGTCAAACTTGCCTATTTTGACTCATGGAGCGCTTGGGAAACCTCAAGGAATCAATTCTACTTTATTCCTGGCCTCCTAGGCGCCCTTTTGCTTTTTCTGCTTTATTGCCTGGTTTTTCAGTGTTTTAAGGCAATTGGGAAAGTTTGACTAGGTGAGGTTAACTAGTTTTTTGTCCTCCACATCTTCCACTCTTTTATCCTATGAAAAGCATGTATGAGTTCTCCTTCCATCACCTTTTAGCTTGCCTAAGTGCTTTTTCCAATCCGTGAGCTCCTTAATTGTTTTGGAAACTACTTTATGCACCTATGGGGGATTTGCTTAATTTTAGTAAGCCTGCTTTTGACTAGATTCGAATTGCCTCCTCATGCATTCGAATCCCTTATGTAATTATTTATTGCAGTAACCTATCATGTTACAGGGTTGGCTATTGTACACTGAGCTAATATAGTTTAGTGTTCAGCTCCATATTTAGTCTCTTTTGTGAGTGATTTTGCATGTACAATTGATAATTGTTGTGAGTAAAATTGTTCTATCACTGGGTTCAATTTCCATAGAGGGATGGAAAGACAACTCATACATGATTTTATTAGGAGAAAAGGAGGGAGGATGATGTGGGAAAAACACAAGTCAACTACACCTAGTCTAGCTTTTCCTTTCTCCTTAAATCTCAATAAAACAGGCAGATTTTCAGAAAAGTAGATATGTGCTTTGGAGGATCTGGAATAAAGAAGACATGATAAATATGGTTTCCAAGATGTTTCCCAAGCACTCCATGACTCAGTTTTAGCATGTGTTGACTTCTAGGACTTGTAGAAGGCAACTAGCATAGAGTGGAATCTAGGAAACTACGTAATAAGACAAAAATAATTAAAATTAATGTCTAAGGTAGGTAACTATGGGTTGATTATTCTAACACTGTGACCACCAATTGAATTTTTAAAACAAGAAGCATTTTTATCCATTTGAACATCTTCATCTTGATCAATTAATGAAGTGGAAAACTTACCAATTAAATCCAAGAATTTTCTAATTTCTTGATCATCATGAAACACCCTCCAATGTTTAATGTTATCTGGGATTGAAGGACTATATTTGATTTCAATTGGATATATGAGTTGAGTTTGTTTTGGCACTTTAAAATAAGTTGTTGTTAAATCCAAAGAATCAGTTGTTTGATTATGATATCTTGGAATAAAACAATATTTTAAATGATAAGAAGAAATTATGCACAAGATCCCATACCTCATTTCTGTAAATTTTTAACAGATGTTGCTTTACCTGATAAACATTCTTAACCTACTAAACCACTAACTTGGAGTCACCAAAAACAACTAGTTGTTGACTATTTAAATCTTTTACAACCCTTAGACCAAGTATTAATGCATCATATTAAATAACATTATTCATTGTTTGAAGTTCCACTATATACATTAAAGACATGCTATCACCTCCTAGAAAAATGAGTACAATACATGCTCCTTCTCCATATCTACATGATGAGACATCAAAATACATCTGCCACAAACAATCTTGAATTTCCATTCTAGGTTGATTGATTGTTCTTTTAAACTTGCAAAACACATGTGGTATCATCATTCAAATGTAACATACAAGAACCTATAGGCTTCCTAAACTACATATATAGGATGATTTGTGGGATTTTGAATGTCACTTACCAAATAATTGAGTTGTACCTCCCTATAAAGTCTTCTACACCGTCCTCCAAACATTGGAATCGTCACATAGGAAATATCCATCTGCAAGGTTCCACCTACCCTTTTTTCTCATGATCTTGACAATAGCATACCAAATTTAGTTGTGATATCAGCTATAACAACATACATTAGCACACTTTTCATTGGTAATTGTGTAAGACTAGAAAAAACATCCTGAATAACCCCAAGACATTTAACTACTCTAGAGTCAAAAGCATATAAATCATGATAAGTCTTGGTGACACTTGGCCCTAAAGCTTCCACGACTGCCTTAGGCATGAGATTATGTGAACCACTAGAATCTAAAAGACTATTATGTAGCATCTAATCATGAACTGTGAGAGTAATATAAAATGGGGGATAAAAATCCAACTTATCAGCTGAATTATCAAATGATTTAGGGCCAAAAATGATGGTGGAGTTCTCATCTTGTAAATTGGCAATATCTGAAGGGACAAACTTGGTTGAAGGATTCAAAAACTTAAGAGTAGGTTATGTATATGACTGATTTTTTATGAGTTCATTCAATGGAATAGGAATTTTAATCTTGCTAATTTCATGTTCAGGATTGAACCCAGAAGAAAGTTTACCTACCTCTTCCATATCTGCAGAAATAGCCAGCAAAATAAGAAAATAGGATAACATTCAATAATAAGCACTATGGTCAAATTCTAGGAAAATGTAAACTAATAAGGAAAATGTATGACAAGACCAAGGTACAAATCCAGTGCTAACAGAAAGATTGGGGGATTTTCCCATTTCATTCTTTTTGTTTTGGGGATGC
Organism: Pseudotsuga menziesii; assembly: GCA_001517045.1. Lineage (NCBI taxonomy): Eukaryota > Viridiplantae > Streptophyta > Pinopsida > Pinales > Pinaceae > Pseudotsuga > Pseudotsuga menziesii. The sequence goes on along the minus strand of LPNX011214214.1, from coordinate 118,106 downwards.
ATTCAAATTTCATTGTCACTTCAATATCCAAATGGCCTTTCTCATTCACTCATTTCCTTTACCCCAGTTCATACAATTTAGGCCTATCTCTCTCTACAACCTGGTTTATAAGCTTATCTCAAAAATTGTTGCTCTCAGGTTGAAACCCTCTCTGGAAAAGTATATCTCTCCTGAGCAGTTCGGCTTCCTTAGGAACAAACAAATTGTTGAGCCAATCAAAATCAAACATGAAGCATTACATACATTGAAGACAAAAAATAGCGAAGCTCTGGTCTTAATACTGGATTTAGTTAAAGCTTTTGACAGGGTTAACTGGTGTTATCTCCTTCTCATACTGCTTCAGATTGGTATTCCCTTGGGGGGAGTTAATTGGATCATGGGTTGTCTCACATCTACAAATTTTTCTATTTTCATTAATGGTAATCCTTCTCGTTTCTTCATTGCCTCTAGGGAGATTAGTCAGGGATGTCCCTTATCCCCTATACTATTCATTCTAGTGATGGAAGGACTCAACTTGCTGATAAAAGATGCAAAGGCTAAGGGAAGGATTCATGGCATTAAGATCTAGGCTAACATGACCCTTACTCACCTCCTTTTTGTCGATGATGTGCTTCTTTTCGGCATGGGTACTTTAGTAGAATCGATGGCTTTTGAAGTCATTCTAGATACCTTCTTCTCGGCATCAAGAATGTGCATCAGTCTTGAGAAATCAGGGTTCCTTTTTAGTGACCTGGATTTGGGGGTACAAAGCAGTATTCATAGTTTTTTACCTTACAAGATGGAGCCCATACAGAATGGCTTCAAGTACCTGGGTTACTTTATCAAGCCATTGGGATATAAGGTAAATGACTGGTTGTGGTTGATTAAGAGCTTTGAAAGGAGGATTCATCACTGGGCACATAAACACCTCTCCCTAGGGGGTAGGCTGGTCATCATATGTGCGGTCCTCTCCAGTATGTCGGTGTATTGGTTTGCCCTTGCACCTCTACCTAAATCCATACTTAACAAATTGAGGAAGCTGATCTTTGATTTCTTATGGGGATCTTCGGGTGATAGAAAGCACTAACATCTTGTGGATTGGAAACTTATCTCCAGACCTATTGAATTCGGGGGTTGGGGCATAAAAACATGGAATGGTTCAGTGTCTCATTACGTCTGAAGAGTCTATGGTTTTTGCTTAACGGTTCAGGATTATGGCATAAAGTGATCTCATTGATATACTTAAAAAACCATTCTGTGGAAGTATGGCTCAGAGTAAAACACTTCCTTGTTAGAGGAACTTCGATCTATGTACTCTAACCACATGGGTTTCAAATATTTGATGATATTTGTATGTTGGTGCATATGAAAGATGCGAAACAAGAGCATATTTGATGGTGCGCAAGCCTCAGTCAACAATGTGTTGTTTCAGATTGATTATCTGATGTACCACTATCCTATACCTATTAAAAAAAAAACTCAGAGATATCAATGCTGCTTCGGACTTAGTTTTTCCTTGTGGCTTCTTCGATGGGGTTGTCACTGCTTCCATGGGAGGGGCACGTGTTTATATTACCATCAACAGCTCGCATAATCTCTCTTTTAAGCTTGGGTGTGGTCCTTTGACTAACACAAGAGTTGAGCTCCTGGCCTTGTGGTCACTTCTTTTGGTGGCACATAAAATGGGCCTCTTTTTTTGCATATTTATGGTGACTCCTCTGTGATTATAAATTGGGAAAATAACAAAGCTTCTCTTACCTCTCTTGAGCTGACCCACTGGTGTGATAATATCAGATCACTTATGGATGGTTTTACCTGGCTAGACATTCGGCATGTCTACAGAGAGTACAATCAAAGTGCATACAACTTATCCAAAGATGCTCTTATCTTGAACCCTGGTTTCCTTTTATTCTCTGAGAAATTTGATGATTCTATCAGCATGAATGGTGAATTTGACCTCTTTTAGAGCATTGTATCGGAGCTTGAATCCTTTTCCTTTTTGGCACTAAAAGACTTGTATCTCTCTGAACATTTTAAGCATAATGGGTGGGCATCTCTGGATCAGTTTCTCTAGGCTCTCATTGTTCTCCTGGTTTAGACAGAATTGGCTTCGTCCTTGGTAATCTATCTTATATTTTGGGATTCTCCTCGTCGGTTAAGAAAACTGATACTTTGAGTACTTTGAAACCTTTTGTATTGGATTGTTGTTTTAGCTCTACTGGTAGCTTTGTAATTGCCCAATTATGGGAGGCACATTCTGATGTTCTTTGATTCTTTTTGAATATCAAGGTCAGTATTTTTTTGTCTGAAAAAAAAAGTGCATGCATGCTAAAAGAAGTTGTAATATGTGTAGGATATGAATCAATGACTTATGGGTAAGTAATTAGAATGGGTAAGGAAATTCTATTCACCTAGAAGTTGCCACTAACAAAGTAAGACATTCTAGTATGTGGACATGTCATGTAGTTCATGATAGAGATAGAGTATCCATCCAAAGGATTCCAATTAGGGAATGTGGCATTCATGTGTGTGAAAGCCAGGTGTGGTTTATAATTGTGGCAAATATTCCCATGGGGAAGGAAAGAAAGTATCATAGTTGAATGAGGCACAAGGAAATATAATGAACCTTGAAAGGACTCCACATGGATTTGGAATGGAATCAACCGCAACACTAGTAAGTGTTAAAGGAGTCCCAGAAAGGTCAAGTTGGACTTGTCTATAACTGCTCAAAGCAATTGGAGCAGCAAGGCAATATGCATAGAGTGTAATGAGAGCTATGTAAATGACCAAGAAAAGCTACATAAGGCTGATAAGATTGTTGTAGCAGAAATTGGAAAATGGTCTACATAAAAGAGTCCATAAGTGGATCAACTATGAGGTGGAAAAGGAAATTTCATGCTATGATGAAGAATTGGAAAGGGATAATTCATCAACACTTCTCTTGTTGATATATTTATATTTTCTGAGTTATATATACATAAACTGTGGCATAGGAATGTTGGAAATGCAAGATATTAGATGGTTGAAAGGAATATGCACTGGTGGGCATATTAAGATATAATTTATAGTACATGTGAAATTTCATATGCATCCATATGATATTGCATATAGGTAAAAGTAGTGAGGTTTTACATATGCAATGAGCCACTAATGATAATTATTGAGGTTGATTATAATTGTTGTTATTGGTAATGGTTGTAGGACCAAACACAATAGAAGCATGGTTGAAGATGTTGATGATGTCGGTGCACGAGACTAGCAGCCTTATGAAGGAAGGCCAAGGCAACAAATCTATGACCAATAGGTCAGTGGGAGGACTGTGTATTCCTTGGTAAGGATTCAATTGATCAGGTAACATCTAGGATGTTGATGGAAGCCATGTAGATAATAATTTACTTATGTCCATTGCATAATTTGTGAAAGGGGATTGGGTAAGAATCCCTTCAGCCATATTTTAATCATCATAAATTGGTGTGTGTGAGATATTGAATGAATTTATGTGAATGATATCCCACAAAGTATGGTGAGGTATGGGGTGGTAAGGGAAAGGAAACTTGCACCATATAACTGTATAAAATTTAGAATGCATTCATAAGAAATAATAGCATGCCATGTGTGAGACCATGAGGGTGTTGGGTTGTGAAGCCTACAGTGTTGCACAATTATCCCATGAACTCCCTATTGGTGATAATATTGGATGAAACCTCTTTTCCAATAATCAAAGAGTGAGTGAACTATTGATGTTGCTCAAGTGGATAAGAAATACACCCAAATAGTTAACCAAGTACTTGGGGAGGTGGTTGAGTATTGTTTTTAAGCATTGGCTAGGATGTCCAAATTACCATGGTAGGACACATGTATGCATAAACAAAAAATAGAGCAATGTCAAAGTGCATTGAGTGAATGAGAATAAGTAAACTATGTGGATTGAATTAATTATTGGGAATAGGTTCCATGTGTTCCTAAGAGACTACTAAGCAGTGAAGCGGGTAGCTTGGCATGTGAGTATTCCAGTGTGAGTCTAATGGCATGACATTTTGGTCTTCATAAATCAATGCAAGGGTGCATTAGGTGATTCTGCATTAAAATGTTGTGTGAATCTTGTTGATTATGAATGCATTTACGTGGGTACATATGTTAAGATGCATTGCGTGAATCCATGGTTGTGATATATATATTTCATTGCAATTAGCTAATAGATGAAATGATGTATTATTGGTAATTCTGAGATCATTTCATGAGATGCTGTGGATGTAGGGAAATAAATTTCATGACCAAGGTAGTCATGTTTGATTGGATATTGGAATGATACATTGGGAGGAAAGAGTTGCATGAAATATATGAGTGTGTAATCATGAGTATTGGTAGTTTTATTTGATTGCATAGATAATGGGACTATATATTGCAATTTTATTTTGATAATATGCATATAAAGTAAATGTGTTCCATTTCCTTTGAGATATTAACAACTAATAGTGTTCACATTATTGTGTGTTATAATTCTAAGCATTAGAGGAAATTTGGGGTCTAAAATGGGCCTTATAAAAAACTGTGCCATGGATGAGCTAGATTGAGTTGAATTTTTAAACCAATAGAATTTCAATATCTTCGGTCTACCATTATGGTTGAGTTGGACACATAATGCTTATGTGTCATATTTTTATTTGACAATAGCTAACTCTATATCAACCTCACCTTGGTTAAGTTCTTGAAAATATCACCTCGAAATAAGATAAATAAACTTTAACTAATAAAAATAGAATATTTTATTTGATCACTACTTCCAACTCCTCTAAAACATAACCTTCTCATTAATTAAAATTGTAGTGGAAGCATTTTAAAATACTAAAAACATTTATTAATCAATTTTTTAAAAAGAAAACTAAATAATATTTAATTTTAAATAGACTTATCTTGAAATACTAAATAAAAGATATTTAGTATTTTTAATATTATTAAATAATATTTTAAAAAAATATATATTTAATTATTACATCCAAAAATAAATAAGAAATTTAAATACTAACAAAATAAAAAATAAAAACTATTTTTAATGTTACTAAACTATAATAAAATTTTATTTTACTTTTTTTCTCTCTTACCTACATACCCATTAAACCACAATTTTTTTATATTAATATAAAAAATAATATGAATATACATAGTTTATTGTTTTTTTATTTTATGTGATGTAATATCTTTTATATGAATTAATATAAGATTTATATTAAAAAATAATAGTGATTTTTTTATTTTTTTAATACTATTAAAATTATATTTTTCATTATAAATGAATATATTTGAGTTTTACATTTATTAAATATATAAAAAGTAGTGGTCAACTCATTTAAAAAAATAATAATATAAAATTCAAAAGTTTCCTATCATTTATTATGTGTGCACAAGAATCTAAATGTTTCATTAATATTTTTAACTAATATCTCTTAACTCTACATTAACTCAATATAGTTGTCAACTACCATTAATGAGACGATTTAGGTTGACTTTCATTAGATTTAATCTGACATGGCATATTTGTAGTGTGATGTGTATTTTTATATTATTTTCCTTAGGAGGCCCATTTTAGACCCCAAATTTCCTCTAATGATCACTTTCGTCAATGTTGTAAATGCTACAATGAAAATACGATATGTGTTGGTACTCACAACTTGTTTGGATGAATGAAATATTTAGATCACAAGTAGAATTGTCTTGGCCATGGAAATGTGTGTAAGTCCATAATAAATGTTGGAAACTACCATGTGAAAAATCCAAACATTATGAGAAGGCTCTCATGGTTGTGAAATCTGATTTATGCAGGGGAAAAAATTGTAAATCTCAAGTTTGAAATTTTTGTTAATAATTGCTAATGATTGTTTGGTCAATCTAGAATTGTGTCAAGAGGACATCTTGTAGGTGGATATCTAGTTTATGCCAGCAAGTGTAAAACCATAAGAGACAGAGTGTTACCACTTACAAAATCCAAATATTATGAGGACGACCTCATGGTTGAATAAATCAAATTAATGCAGGAGACATAATTGTAAATTCAGATTTGAATTTGGTTATCAATGTCCTTTATTGTTTGGTTGTTTGTGAATTGTGTTAGGAGCACACATAGTAGGAACACCATGTACTATAGCTTGCAAGAGACAAATATTAGGAGAAGGACCCCATGTTTGGGAAATATAGTTTATGAATGAAACAAATTTGAACGTTTATGGTTGAAATTTATGAGGACCTCATGTTTGTGAAATCTAGTTTCTGTATGAAATAGATTTGATATTTTTTACTGAAATTATTATGATGACATATCATGGTAATTGTATGTTTGAAATGTAAGTGAGATAACAGAGCTTTCTAGTGAGGACAGATAATGGTTGTTGAAAGTTAGGGGAGAATGCTACTATAATGGCACTAGAACCCTATGATATGCCTTGATCATCGTGAGCTATTCTATGTTAAGGATTGTTAGTGGGACACCCTATCAGTAAGCCAAGTGATTTGGCACTCTTCTTGTGCATGAAATCTTGGGAAAATGATGGATGGCCTGAGGGAACCATGGATTTGTGAAGGGGATTCCTGGTCCTGAATGGTGAGTGACTGCAAGGAAGAGGCAACTTGAATTAATCTAATTGAGAGATTCATGTTATGTGCTAGCTAGGATCAAGAAGGCATTAGAGGTATATGTAGATACCTTGGGTGTGTCATAGAACATAGTAAGTAGAATCTCACCCATTGCAACCATATGGAGCAAACATATGTTCATACAGATAAGTATTGGGATTATTGCATACTTTATCTTATATATATATATATATATATATATATATATAGATGCTTCAATTATGAAACTTAATCTTTGTTAATGGATTAATTGTTCCTTTAAATGGTTATAATAATCATGTTTTCCACTTGATGATTATAATAGGCATATGTTGAAATGCTAAACTCCTTGGAGCTATTCGAAGGTAAACAAAAGGAATGATAGATAATTCTTTCCCAAGATATCTAACATCAAGACAAAGTGGCCTCGAAGAGAAAGGCATTGTGGTTGCAACTAAAAGAAGGACATGGAACCTTGTTGAAAATAAAGAGAACTCTCGGGACGGTGTTATTCCAAGGGGGAGAGGATTATAATACCCCCTATATTGACCCTTGTAATGTGTTTAATTAGATTATGAAAATGATGTATATATGCTAGTATGGATTCCTAGTGCGGAGCTCAAGGCCTCACTAGTGAATGGCTAGGAATATGTGATGTAAATATTTTTAAATGGGTTGTATGGTTAGCTTGTCATGCTACGCCAAAAGATATGTAAATATTATGTTGGGAAAATAAAAAAATGGTCCAAGAAGGTTGTGTAAAGAGCACTAAATGGGTTATGATTCCACCAGGAAGGGAAGAGGAAAGCGGGCCTATGGGAGACTAAATCATTTGTTGTCAAGTGTCAACCTTAGAACTCATCCAAATTCTATCATGTGCTTTAAGTGATCCAATTAACTCCTTTTGACTATTTCCAATCATTGAATGCATGTGTAAGGTTGGTGGGAAAAATCACCTCATGCAATTATTTAAGCATCGGGCTAAATGAGCTTTTGTGACAGTTCTATCAAATGTCAGAAGTCAGTTTAGCAGTTGTCAGAAATCCTTTCTTTTATGGTCAGAAGCTATGTCGGTTGTTTTTTCACCATCATCTCATATCTTTTGGATTCAACAATCATTATATCATTCTCTCATGCAGATATACACTATGTAGAGTTCCCCATCATTGTTCATGACAATTGACAGGTTGGGTATAACCTAGAAAATCGAATTTAGAGATAGGACTACATATTTGAAGGAAATGTAGATGGTTGTAGATGAGCATAGATGTTAGCCAAGATAAAAACCCTTACCCATTGAGTTTTGTTACTCACATATGCTTGAGAAGCCACAAGGTGGTTCTCCAAAAACATATAGCATGTTGGTGTCCTTCTATGCACACATTGGAAGCACCTAGAAAGATGGATCGCCCAATATAACTATGGATAGATGAAGGAGATGCTTGAGCCCATAAGGGTGTTGTGTAGGGAAGATATTGTTGGAGCCAAGATTATGATGGTTGAGTGATATCTCTATACAACTCTGTATGTGCATTTGTCTAATCATAGAGAGAACGGGTTGTGGGCAGAGACAGACAAACCTTTCACTAGTACAAAATGAGGAATTATCTACTAGGTGACCAAAAATTCTAGTCACCACAGGATTTTCAAGTGATTTACTACTAAATATGAGCAATTTTGATTAACCCAACTATAAATGACTAAAATTAACGACTAATTTAGTCACCAGTTAAGAAATATGACTAAATAATAAGTGACAAAGTTAAAAATGACTAACATAAATGACTAATTTAGTCACGTCATAAAAAATGACTAGCTTGAAGAATATGAATTAGTCATTTATGTTAGTCATTTGTAATTGTGTCATGGAAAATAGCAAATTTGACAATGAAGTGTAAATTTTGTAAATTGTCTACCTTATATTAGTAATATTGGTGCCATGCACGTCGATCTTTAGAGACCCAACAAAGCAATTGCACGAATTTTCTCTTGACCATCTTTATCCCTGCTACACCATCGAAGCAAACCTGGTTAAGCGCGTGCCAAAGGAAAATTAGGTTCCTACGTCAATTACAAATTAGGTACTAGAACCAGTGCCATATCAATAACTAGCTAGAAGCATCATATCTAGTTGTTGATCCTTCGACAATGTAAGAGTCCCTGCAAGCGGGGATGATTTTAAGGAACCATATTTATTTAAAAGTGTATAAATGTTGGCGAATATTAGCGATATTTTTCAAAAATATTTTAATTTCCAAGGATTTTATATCGTTTATATAATAATTTGGTGATTTTTAGGGTGAAAAATGTTTACCCCATCAAAATTGGGCGAAACAGGGCTTCAAAAATTGCAAAATGGTGAATCGTTTTTTCGACAAAAACATTGAAAAATAGCCCACTGGGATAAAATTCGCCCCTAAAATTATCCCTGCCTGCAAGTCCCATATGTATGAATTGCTTTTCTAACTTCAATATAACTATATTCATGATATGTGACTGTCGAGCGTCTATCTGCACCAGTTGACGTAGCTTCACCAAGCTCATGAGTTCCTTTAAATGTCGTAGTAATTGATCCAATATATAATAATTGAACCGGTGGAAGCACCAAGAACATTATTTTAACCAATAAAAGACTCAATTATAATTAAACTCAGGTGCTAACCTAGAACCAGTCTCAGATCCATATGCAGTATAAAGGTAGAGGCTCTACCCCATCTCGAAGTTTCAAGTAAATATTTCAATTCCTCGACCTCTTAATACAGGCCTCATGACCTCGGGGAATATGATATGTATACTGCAGTGATGACCTCTCCTTATCACTATCAAGTTAAACCTCCTGTATGCATTAGTGGCCAGATAAATTTTGCATCTGACGTCGTGACCACCCATCTAATTCATGAAGTGCACAAGTCTTCTCGGCCAACGTCCTCAATCCAATTTTATTATATTTACTTTTTTTTTAAAGTAAGAATGAACCTTTCTATTACTGTGATCTGAGAGTATTTACATGCACTGATCCTGAAAGCGTGGAGTCAGGAAATTGTTTGCTAACCAAAACAAAAATAAGAAGAGTATATCCCAAATGGAAATTCGCAGAAGCATGAGAGCCGCCTAGCCTTTGAGCTAGGGTGCTCGATCTTGGTTACAAGTAAAACTATGTAAGAGTCGATATAACATAACAAAATAAGCAATCAAAGAGTGAACATCATGGGGAAAGACCCAACCACAAACACCTCCTAGCGACATCGAGACAACTCAGCCTCATCCTGAGCGTCGTTGGCGCCTTTTCCACTGCCAACATTTGCTTGGCTGGATTCTGCCATGGCCACATCCTCCCCTCTCGAAACACGCTGAAATGGTGGCCCAGAGAGACGCAGAAGGCTGCGCATGTGATCGAGGTTATTCTTTGCCTCATCTTTGAATTTCCCAAATATGATGCGGATGAGCTCCGCATAGCTCTTCCTTTCATCCCTGGAATGCGCTAGTATGAACTTGATTCGCCAATAATGGGACATTACCACTCCCTCTCCTAGCCTCACTCTAAATTCACCGAAGATCTCCTCCTCCATAATCGCAATGGATTGACAGATGTGGGCATGTGTCTCCTTGTTGAATAACTATTCCCATTGATCTTCTTCCCCCATAGCTGGATCAGCCATTTCTCCCCGAATATGGCGCTTGCATTTTCTTCCTCTTCTGCGTGCTTTGCGAATGCTTCTCCCAATGCTTGCCTCTCTGCGAATGCTTGACCCAGACCCTGTCAACATTTTTTGTGGCAATGGAGTCCCGCTTCTCCCTAGTTAAGTAGTGCAATGGCACCCAACAAGACCTTTTGGCAATGCATACCCAGGTGTGTGAGATCGTCCCTGCGATCATCCCTCCGGATTTACCTGTCATTTCAGAATATTTTATGTGCGATGAAGTCTGCATATCCCAATGATTTTTCGTATTCATTGTTCCTGGCCCCTACCGCTTGGGTGTGCGAAGAGTGCAATCCTCCCATGTGAACATCCTGCATCACTTAAATCCATCTCAACTCGGGTCTGCGTGGTACGTTCCATGCCTGAGACCACCACATAGCCGTGATTCCTTGGCTCTTCGCTCGAGGTGCTTGCACCCATCAAACCACCGTCGCTGCATATGTCAGCGTTTCCATATGACTCATCACCCACATCTGGAGAGTTTATTATATATACTTATACTATAACAAAAAATATCATTAAAACAAATATTATATTTATAAAAACACAAATTATTATATTTATATAAAACACAAATTAATTAAATTTTATATTAATCTTAATTTATAAAATTAAACAACTTATATGATAATTATTAAAAAAATATAATATATAACCAATTAACATAATTAATATAATAATATAATAAAAATAAAATAAAATATATATAAAAACACAAAAAAGTTTATATAATTTATATAATAAAATAATAATAATAACAAAAAAAAATCTATTATGCAAATGTAGCTCTTGACACAACTCTGACCTACGAGCTCTCCACCCACCTTTGTTAGTGCATTCATGGCCTGTGGCCTATTTTCCTGAACCCATGGGGATATTTCATCTAACAATTCCGTCAATGACTACTAAACCATAAGTTGGCGCCAAATATTTTGGGTTGGTTGGAGGGGTTTGGGTTTGGTGGGATATGAAAATAAAGTAGTGTGAATTGGGTGGAATTTTTGGTCACCTACCATAGATGTTGAGGAGATTAGTATGGATATTCACGGGTTTATAATTTTGATATTTAATTGCCATAGCTTCAATGGATAAAACAATATTGGAGAGAACCTAGAGGCTCTTGAAGAGACCGGCCACTAATTCTGCAGCTCTAAAGTCAACATTGCCTTCTTCCCTTGCAAAATCCCTGGTAATTTTCTAGGTTTAGTGTGAATTGATAAATTTTGAGTGTTTATTGGTTATAATACTGAAGCTTAAGTAGCTAGGTTAAAATCACTGGAAATTATCCCCGATTTCTTCTATTCAAGTTGACTATGTGGAGTTTTTGCCATCCAAATTTGGGCACACTGTTTGGCATTATATTTCTGATCATTCTTCATCAAAACTGCTATGATGCCGAGTGTATTGCTAGGGTAACCAATTAGTAGCGGGGTCTGTAGGAAGGGGGTGAAGTTTTTTGGGTCGGTATGAAAAAATAACCAATCAAACTATCAACAATAGACATCACCCATCCACTAAGACTGTGGCTTAACCCTAAGATCGAGAAGAGCACCGATTTATTGAGATATTGATTGATTAGTATGCTTCGCCAAACTAGAGCAAACCAGCCACTTCGTCAAACAAAGATACCGATCAATTTATTAGGAGGAGCTGGATGAGGAGTCTTCCCCAGAAAAGAGTTAGCTGCTTCAACAAACAAATACACCGATTGCATTGATCGATTGATTGACACTGATACTAAGAACTGAGAGATTCTATATCGACCTCCTCAACCCACTAAGGGAGCCATATCACCAATATGCTGATACCACATCACATTATATAAGTTGATTCAACCTCGGTTTAACTATAAATTTTATCGATTATCGATTTAGGAGAACCGATAACGCTGATCTCTAGAACGAATTGAGTCTATCTTTGAGAACCAAATATCGATCCATTCCATTGCAAGCATCTCAGAGACAGACATGTCACATGTCAACAACAAACACTGCGAGTAAGCCGATGAATGATTGAGAGATTGGTTTTTTGTTTGAATGAGTTATTTATTTTATTGTTGAGTCTTTAATACACTATGGGATTGAATTTTTAGCAGATCCAAGACGGACCGTTGTTACTGAGCCAGTGGAGGTAGAACCAACACAACCATCATCCTCTGCTCATAACCAAACAGAAACTAACCCTTCCTCTACTAAGTCAATTACTTTTCTCCACCTTTAACATAAAGAATTTATCAGCCTAAAATTAAAACCCAGCCTGCATTTTATATCATAGGGGATTTTTTAAATATGTGTTTCAATAACAAAGGACAAAGGTACATTGTTGCTACTTGGGTTCCATTCTTCCAGTGGAGTAAATATTGAAGATTTTACAGTGCTTGGTAGGAGAATCTTGTAGCTGTTTATGGATGTGTAAAGGTGTGTTCACTTCAGCAGTAAATACTTCTTGTATGATAGCAGATCTTGCAAGAAAGTGTCGTGATCGTCAATAGAAGAGTCTCTCCAAATATCTCTTACCACATGTGGTCTCACAAAATTAACGTTGATGTCCATTATTTTCCAGGCATGAAACTTGTTATTTCAAATAAATTTCAGATATGAAATGTTGTTAAGATTGGTTATTGGATGTTGTTATTGCTGTTATTTCAAGCTTGTGAATTGTGTGAATATCCATGACATCTAATGGTGAGAAGAATTGGGACTATGACAAAACATGAGTTGTGTTTTGTAGATGACGAAGTCTAGTTCTTCCTATGCTGTACATTTGATGACATGAATGTCCCCTGTAGTGTGCTATATGTACGCCTCTGCTAAAATTATCCCTGAAGCTCAAACTTTATGTTGATTTTTATCACATTGTTTTGTTTTGATGAATATGTTTGAACTAAATGGACATTGAGCACTAACATGAATCAGATGACTTCGCTTATTGGGATAGTGATTTATGAATAATCGTAAATTGTGCAATTGGAATAGTGAAATATAGAAAACCAAAGGTTAGTGATTTTAAATATTCTTTATACTATTACTGTTGCCTTTGACTATATTTATTGTCTGTGTTTTTCTGTTGCAGAGAGTAGCAATGGAGCTGATATTGCGAGATTTACAGGCTCATCCAGATACATGGTTGCAAGTTGTTAGCATTCTACAGTACTCACAAAATATGAATACCGAGTTCTTTTCACTTCAGGTACTATTGTGCTTTCACTCTTTTAGCCACAGGCCTTTCTATCTCCTTTGACATTTAATTTGTTATGAATTTAGCACCTTCATGTGTCGGGTTAGGATTACTTTTAGCCATTGAAAAGGAGTCAATGGGTATATGGATATAGTGAGGTTATCTTATCCGTCATAATTATTGGAGCATTCATGGTATTAGTGGGTGGGGGTCTTAATATGTTTAGGTGTATGTATGCTTCTATCATACAAAAGTTTTTCAAAACCGATATGAATTTAACCCTCATCCACTATCAGTTGCAGTTGCATGCATTCTTCCATTATTTGGGAAAATTGGTAGTCCGATACACTTTCTAAAACTAATTTCTCATCTTGGATAACAATAGCCCATAACTCTAGCCCAAGATAACGATATTGGATAATATTTGAAAATGCATAGAGGTTAGGATTGTTGCTTTGTAGACTCTGTAAAATATTTTGACATGGTTATTGTACTCTAATTATGAAAAGGGATGGAAGAATAGGGATCGCCCGATGACTTGTGATTTCAAATCTCAGGTTGTTAGTATTTAGAACTAAATAACAAAAATAGTGGAAATTGTAGGTAAAAATCAAATAAAAAATTGGAGTGAAAGAAAGTTCTCCTGTTCTTGGACCTTCTTTGAAACTACATGTGCAGCATCAGATGATGCCTCTTGGACTGATAAAGACTGTGTGACATTGTAAACACAATGGATAAGAATAACATCTAGTGACTAGTGCTTCTAGTAGAAAGACTAGGCAATTGCATAATTGACTTAAGGAAGTGTAGATGAAAAACAATAGAATAGACTTTAGTAGTAAAGTTATATCTGAAGAACCGAATAGTCTTTAATGGTAAAGTTATTTCAGAACAACAGAATAGGCTTGAGAATAAAGTTATGAAGTTAAAGTACAGTCCATAGAATTCTACCTGATAGAGACCCTGCAGAACAATGTTTTTGTACAACTTGATTTCTAAACCAATTGTAGAGCTTATAACCACACTACTAGTGCTATGATTGCAAATATATTTTAGATAAATATCTTATGCAAAATTAAAATTAAAAATATCTCACAGATTTTACTGCTGGTATTTTACGTTTTAAAAACTTGGAAGTACTTCGTTGCAGAACACATTATTTCATTAAAATTATGTTTTATATAGGGCGTTTTGAGGTCAGATTGATCCCATTGGATATTAAAGTAAGTTATGCCTAACTGTTAAATCCGTTTGTAGATGTTTACATTCCAATAGACAACTTTTAAAAATCTATTTAAACAATGGACTTTGTTTGGTAAAGTGACAAGGGTGACATTGTAATGGAGAGTCCACTTGTGAAGTAATATTAAAAATCTATTTAAACAATTTCTTCTGTTTAAGTGGAGTAATATTTGGGATATTGTGGTTTACGAAAGAACTTTGGTGTCAAAACGTTGGAGACTAAATATCTTTAATTTCTTAAATTGGTGAGATCAATAGACACTTGTAGGTATTCATACCATAATGAATGTAAATATCACTAGTGTGCTTTCTATGATGAAATTACAAATCAGATCTGGAAAGGTTCTAGTTTTGGTAATTAATTCATAATTACTTTGAGCCTGAATTGATTTCAAACAATAATAATCCAAGAGTTCAGATAATGGTTTGTAACTTTGTAGAATTAGATGTGCACGAAATAAATGCAAAGTTGTTACACACTTCTACTATTAATATGTTGGTGTTCAGCAACTCAATGTGGATAGAATCTTGTTTTCTGTATCGTGCCTTGTTTATGTATTAAACCTGTTAGGGAGAATACAAATCACACTAGTTGGCTTTTTAGATACATTAGTAAAACTAGTTGCTAGCTGAAGTTCATCTCATTTCTTTTGACTGTAGGTGATTGAAATTTATGAGATGTGATTTTTTTTCTGAGCAAAAATTATCTTAAATCTTGCATGCATATAATCCTTAAGGGAAAATATAAAACAATATTTATTGTCCTCTTAGTTACATTAGTAAAACACAATGTTACAAAGAACAAAATAGATTGAGAACAAAATAGATTGATATTCCTGTAGCTGCCACATTTGTTCACAAAGTCATTCCTATAGCTGCTATGTACATTTTCATATTCATGTAGTTGTTATGTATCGTATTGTTCTCAATAAGTCCTTCAAATCGATGTGACACCAAAATTTTGGTCTATAAATAATGGCAACAACCAATTCTTAGTGTCCAAGTTCCAAGAAACACATTGTTTCAGTGTTGAAGAAGGACTTGCGTTTTCTAAGCTCAACACATTTTCTCTGTAAGAAAACAATACAAATTTGTTATCAATCTTTCAATCTCAACATGAATATGCTATGTAATTACTAAGTATCACAATTATATATATATATATATATATAAATAATATTCAAGCCTTAACTCTTCCACACATAAAAGTAAAATCCTGTAATAACCCCCACAAAATCATACTTGTGTCTAATATTTAGCTAACCCGAATTTCATTCATGCACATCTACAATTCCATCATTCAAATAACCCCACAAATCTCCTACAGTATGAATTTTCTCACGAAACCTCTCGCGAGTAAATCTAATTGACCCAATTCTACAAAAAATCTGGATTGTGGAATTTTCATATTCATCTTTATATGCTCAGAAATGAAGCCGAAAGTTCACTGCCGAAAATTGCTAAAACCTAGAGCATCTTTGTCGTTGTAAAAACCCAGAGCTTCAAATCCTTTTTCCAACGCCTTAGTAACGCCTCGGAGAATCAACCGCATGTTACATCTTGTAATATTCAGAGATTTTCGTACCCAGAAAATTCAATGAACCAAAAATACACTTTCAGAAAGATTCTTCCATGTCCTTGCAATTCTTCAATCATGCATATCTACAATCTCAATTATTAAAACCCGGATATTTATATTCCTTATTTTGCATACAGGAACTATATCTCTTACTCACATTCACAAACAAAATTCAAATCGATTATAAATTTATATGATATGCATAGGGTCTTGGATCCACTTGTGGACCCATCAAGATCGTTCATGTCCTCCGTTTTAGGTGTGACTACCCGTTTGGGGTTACTCGTGAGTTCATTTAATTAAATAAACAAATCGCACTACTAGCATATGATCCTTGTGGCTATCATTGAAATAATACACCTCGGTTTTGGTTTGATTGATGCCCATTCTCTTCCCAAAATGTGTGGCAAATTATGATTTCACTTGTTCATAAGAAGCAATAGCCACAACTTCCAAAATTTTGAATTTCAACTGGTGTATATCCGTCGTGGTGGCTAAGGAGGATAAATTCCCATACTTCTTATGTTCTCTTAGTTATTGTCCTCTTAGTTACATTAGTAAAACTTATAACTGTTAGCTTAAGTTTGTTTATCTTGTTTCGTGTGACTAGGGTGATTGAAGGTGTGATGAATTATCGATAAAATGCTTTGCTGGTGGAACACGGGGATGGGATAAAATACTAAATATCGGATCTCATTGTTCAGGTCTATCTAATGAATGTGTCTTGTTATTTTTGTCAACTTTGAATGTTGTTGTATACATTTGGTTTATGTTTGTATTTCAGTATTTGTTCCCAGTGGATATTTAACTCATATATGTATTGTTATTCATCATTCGAGTAATGAAGCTTCTTTTCGCAGTGAGAGGCTTTATAGATTCTAGTCACATATGGATACTTTTGTTTCCTTCCGTCAATATGTTATTTACCATGTCGTATATTTTTTCAATTCTATCTTAAGGAGGTCAGGTATATTTTACAACGACAATAATAAACCTGTAATTGTGGGTGATTTATTTGTTTTTTCATTTATCTTATTGAGATGGTTTGGATAATTCAATTGAATAGATCCAATTGATTTATCCAAACCATCTCAATTTGACAAAAGATTCAGATGATTCAATAATTTTAATTGTTCTTTTGTAACCACTATACCTATCTATTTAGTATGTTTGTTTGCTTGAATATTATCTTTCAGAGATTGTCAATTTATGACTAATTCCTAGATAATATTGGTAGATGTTCCGTTGTTTGGAAGATGTATCTCATTTTCCAGGGTTCAGGTGATAGGAAATTTAATACTTAAGATGCAATGTTAGAGGCATTTTTTTGTTTATCTAGATATTGCTAAAACAGGCCACCAATTTTGTAGGTGTTGAAGCATGAATGGCCAGGCAGATGGCTTGGCTTTATCCCTGGCTTTATCCCTGATCTTGTTTTAGCTGCTAAGAGTAGTGAAACAATATGTGAAAATTGCATGGCTATATTGAAGATGAGGTCTTAAGAATACATCAAGAATCGTGTTGCTTCTATCATGCTCAGTGATCATTAAAGTAGAATTGTTTCCAATGCTCATGTTAAATGACTTTATGTTGCTTATTCCCAGCTCCTCAATGAAGAGGTTTTCGACTTTTCTCAAGGTGAGATGACACAACAGAAAATAAAAGAACTCAAGCAGTCCTTGAACAAGTATAAGACTATCTTTTGCATTTCTTTGAACATGTTATTATATCATGTTGTGTATATTATGTGCTTTTCTTGAGATCCATCATTCAAAGGATGCATAATGTATTTTGAAATCAAGGTTTGATTCTCATAATGATACACTAATATATTTCAAGTTGTCAGTTCCTTATGTAGTTTGTGAAAATGGAGAAAGGAGTGCTAATAAAAACCTTGATATACTATTAGAAATCCTTTAAAAAAAAAGATAGTTATAGTCTTATGTAAACTGACTTATATGTATTTGGTGTTCCGTAGTGAGTTTCGACTCATACATGAGTTGTTTCTTTAAGTCTTGTCGATATCACAACGACCTGAACTTATAAGGGAAACTTTGGCTACACTGCATGCCTTTTTATCATGGATCTCTCTTGGATATATTTTCGAGTCTCCTATGGTTTGCACCTCATTCATTATATTAGCACATCTATATATGCTAGACTGTTTAATCTTATGTATTAAATATATTGGAAGCTAGTTGTATAGGTTGAAGATAGACACTTTGAATGAGCTGAGAACACACTTTTTTGTTTTTGTTTTTCATCTATCTCAATGTTGCTACTGTTGTGTCAGGTCACTAACAACAAGTTGTATTTTTGTTACTGTGACAGCTTGATACACTGTTAAATCTTTTCCTGTAGCAGCTTACAAAAATTTGGCTCTACATTGCTTAATAGAGGCAATCTCTCTACTTCATATTTGTTATTTTAATTATTAATGTATAAGAATTCTGAAATTTTTTGGTGTTCAAACCCAGCCTAGTTTCAAGTCAGATTTAATGAAACATTTGATACCCAACCCATTTAAATGAGTGTTGTAAATTTCACATAAAATATCAGACTTTGAAACTTAGTAAGAACATCATTTTTACAGGCAGAAAATGAAAGAGACTTGTACACAATGAAATTTCATACTAGTATTTTTTGGCAAATTGCTCAGGAAAAACCCAGAATCGAAAAACTATTTGAGAGAGCGATTTTAAATTTGATTTTTTAGAATGAAAGGTACAACAAAATAATGATATTTCTATGATGAACTTATCAGTAGACTGCCTCAAACTGTGTGCAAATGTTGCCTTGAAAACTGTGCAGACAATATCTAGAAAATTGTGCCAATTAAATGTTGTGTACAGCCTTAATGTACCATCTCATATGACCCTTGATTTTCATGCCTAGAACAGTTTTCTCCTTCTCGGAATTTCGTGCCAGGGTTGTCTCGAAATTGGTGCCCAGAATTATGGAAAAGCATGCCCACTACTGTATGGCCTCTACAATTGAATGATTCTGTACTGATTCTTGATTTTCATGCTCCCAGTCAAGTAATTAATGCTGTAACACTCTCCTTGGAATTTGTGCACATTAAATGTTGAGTATGGTTTTCTTGATTTGCGTGCCCAACCTATCCTTCTCTTGTTGCCTCTTGCTCTGCTCCTCACAAATCCACTTCTCACCTACTAGTTTTTTTTTGGCTCAGTTTGCAGCGCTTAATTTTGGATATTTTTATGATGCACAATTTGTTAAGCTTTATACTTTCTTCACAGGGTGCAGTTGCAGGTATAAGTTATTTTGGTCACTGGTGTATGGGTTGTGGATGGATTTCCTATTTTATATTTAAGCTTTGTCATTGTTATTATATTATTATTTTCACAATTTTATAACTTTATTGATTTGCCTAAGTGTTTGTTGATTATAATATGCATGGGGTTAGACCATACTTCCACGAGGGACAAATATCCCAGAGGCCTATGCAAATGGTTCAACTGAAGAATAGGTTTTTTTTTTACATTGATAAATATTTGTTCCTATTAGAAATTTATTTGTGTTTTACAGCAAAAAATATAACTACTCTCTTTAAGAAACACCTCCTGTGATTTTAATTGAGGGTGTTGCAAAGGTGCAATTGGTTGTTTTGTAATTGTTATTAAGAAGAACACACTGCAGTAATGCATTTATTTGTTTCCTATTTTATATGAATTTATTCAAAACTTGGCATTCTTCTTCACCTCATTTTACAAGGTAAGTTTTTTATCACTTTACAGTAAAGGATCATCTTTACCTATTTGGACATCTTCATTTATTTTTGTCATGCATGGTTATGAGTTCAATCACAATATTAATTATTTATGTTTGACTTGAACTCTTTGTAATGTTCTCTGAAATACTAAAACTAACAGTCGACATGATGACTCGAAGTATTTTTAATGGTGTCATTGCTTCTTGTAACAATATTTGTAACTTTGATTGTTTCACTGCAGTCACACATTCACATACTTGAAACTACCCCTGAAAATCAAACAACACTACTTATGTGTCTTCAGTACTTAATCAGTATTTCTTATGTTGACGATACAGAAGTTTTGAAGGTAGGGTTTTGATGTGAATTAGTGCTTTCTTCTTCAAGACTACATGACTACATGGTGACAAATATGGGTTTCTTCTGATTATTCTAGTTTTGCTACAAGTTTTCCTGGATTATTGGAATGCCTTGGTTTTAGAACTTTTTGAAGAACACCATTCTTCTGGCAATCCTGCTGCAACTGCCAATGTTATGGGCCTCCAGGTAAATCATATTTGCTACTTGTCATTATCATGTTATAATCCATGTTGTTTGTTATTCTTTATCTCAAGAAACTTCTGATTTTTAAAGAACATTAAAGTTGTATGGTTCTTTTCAGTAGTATTGTCAATTTTCTTTGTTCTATGCTGTCAAGCATCCATAGGACTCTTTAGTTCATTGACCTCTTAATTCTCTTTTTTATTGTTGAACATATACATCATAATATAGATGTCCATGCACTAATAAATGGTTCTTGTTTGTCCCACTCATAGCAAATACTTGGGATGGACTCCCTTAGCCTATCGTCGGCTAAGGGACTTATTTTGTATTTTCATTATAGCTTTCATGGATTTTAAATTTATTTGGATTAGATTGGGGTCCTTGGTTCCAATTATTGACTTGTATTGAATATTGATAGTTTATAGTTTTAATGGTTAAGTGCTTCACTAATGATTATCTTATTATATGATCTTAAATTGTATGAAAACATTGATAGAAGTTTGATTATTTTATTTGTTGTGATATTTCAAAAATATTAAAGTGGCTTATCAATTTCTTTCCCATGCAAGTTCCATGACTTTCAGGCATGGTTGATGGGCTAGGTTCTCAACTTACACAGCACAAGAAGCTATATGTTGGACCAATGTCAAAACTCAAGATGCTAATGATTTGTCGTATGGCTAAGACTAAAGAGGTTCTGGTTGTAGAAGATGAGAATAGAAATTGTGTTAGAGAGACTATGAAAGATAATGATGTCCTTGTCCAATACAAGGTATTGATACCTTCTAATTTATAAACCGTCCTTACATAGATGAATGATTCATGTGTTCTGAATCTTTTGAAGTAACCAAGTATATTATCTTTCTATTTGATTCACTTTCCTAAGTTCAAGGGGTATAAAGTTATAAAAAATACATATTCATATGTTTTCCTGCTATATTTTATTGGCAACATTGTCAAGCACATTGGGTTCCTTTTATTGTCAAATTCCAAATAGGAAAATAGTGGGCCATAAATCATGAGGTCCATGTACCCGGCTGACAAGAAATTCCGAATGATGTCTTCGTAATGACTAATACATGGCTTAACTCATTTTTCATGATCCACACAACAATAAAATGATTATGTCATAACACATATGCCGATCACATGTGCATTCACTAAATACAATATAGACCATAAGAAAAGATAGGATGAGATACATTAGTTTCCAACAGATGGCTGCAAATAGGTCAATGTGACTGTTAAGTACAATAGTGAGGAGTGCAAAGACAAATCCTATAAAAATAATTTAAAAGCATATATATTCTATTCCAATTAAGACCATCACGCTAAGATGAAGGAGCTAATTTGTGTCAGTTGTATTAACTATTCTTGTGTTAACTTTATACTGATTTCATTCTTTGTTGGATTCTATATATGCAGGTAATGAGCGAGACATTAATTTACTTATCACACCTTGATCATGAAGACACAAAATAACAGGTATTTATTGTATAATCTAACAACATATTTAGCATGCATTTTCTTGTTTTTATCTTGTATGTCTTGTATGCCTATTTTTTCTCTAGTGTTGAAAAATGAACATTTTATTTGAAAAAAACTGTTAAAAGATGGGGAATTATTTCCAAATGTTAATCATGTAGAAAATGTAATGGTATGAAATGTAACCTTATTGTTATAGTCCAAGATTGAAAAATTATTTATGGTAATTTAATGCCTTGATAATTTAAGTGATATGGATAACTACGAGGGAATACCAAGTCCTTGAAATGATTTTCAATATATTTTCCCAAAGGCACCATTGCTATTTAGAATGATCACCAAATCCAAATGTGCAATCTACTGGATGAACCCTCAACAAACGTATCAATGAAGATGATGATCATAGCCCTATCAATCATTATAGACAACCAACTTAGAGGAAAAATATCAAGCACGAAATCTTTGCTACAAGGTGTCCATCCCCTAAAATTTTGTAGCTGGCAGCTATAAATAAAAGCCTGATTGGTTGGCTCCTTGTAGTTAAATATAAGCCTGATGATCCCATGAAAGCTATATTTATCATTTTATCACTTCTCGATCTTAATTATACAACATCGATAATGTTTCTTGTAAGCTACATTTTATATGTTAGTGACAACAGGTTCAAGAGTTAGATGTTCAATATAATCTGGTGCATGCCACTGTAATCCTGGTCTTGTATTTCAACTTGGTTCAAAGTTGGCATATAGATTATTTTAATGAGCAGGTATTCCGCTTTTTAACTTTAATTTTTCTAGGTTAATCTAAAATTTGAGAAAGTGCCCTTTCCACTCTAGTTCCATCTCTTCATTACATGGTCTTCTAGTAGTGGAAATGCTCAATAAGTGCAAGACTAGATGGATTGTGTTGCTTTACTAATCTATAAAAGCAACATGGATATGGTATTGGTCAATAATCCATCAATTTAGCTGGAACAGTCATGAATATGTTTATGTTGTTGGACCAAGAAATTTTTTATGCATGGAGTCTTCACGGTATGATACTATCATTTGTTTTGATTTGTTAAATGTGTAGAAAATTGTTTCTAGTTTAAATAAATTCCACCCAGTTAAACAAAACAATTGTTAGCATGATGATTGTATTGCATGTGAGGGTGCAAATTGCAAAAATATATTGAGATATAAGTTCTTAGATACATAGAATCTGAACGAACATGCATAAACGTTGAGGCTTCAAATGGCCTATAGTGTCCAAAAATAATTTATACTGAAATAAGTACATAACTCATCCGACATCTTTCTTATTAGACATAATTGGCTTGAGTCCAAGTCTCTGAAGTTTTCTTTCACTTGGTGAATGGATTAAAAAAATGCTGCGATTAGATGTTTTAAGTATGTTTGCAACATTGGGAATCAAATGTGTTTTAATGAGTCGGTGTCATTAAGCATCCTCTTCTTCTATGCTTCTTTCTTAGAATCAGACAGAGCTCAAATGTTGCAGGGGAAAGGGGTCCCTAACTAGCTAGCTGAACTGGTTCTGATATGAACTAGGTTTGGGCAGACACTGGACCTAAACTGCTTTGGCCTAGTTTACAGGGGAAGGACTAGTCAGACTTGGTTAGTTTGGTCCAAACCAACTAGTTCTAATAACACTTGTAAAGGACCACAAATGAATGCAAAATGAACACAAATGTCTTCTCTGTGGGAAACAAGGGATTTAATTTATCAATTCATGTGTTTTTTTATCTGTCCCATCTCTGAGATATGACCTACTGTGACTTTGTTTGATGCATCAAATTCAACACAATGAGCATAATTTGCCATTTGTTTCCATATGACATATTACAGTTATATAGAGTTAGGTAGTTCTTATGTACTTATTTTGAATACTGTATACAACATGTTACTTGAGGTTGGTTTTTGATAGTACATTTTGATTATTGGTGGATGCAAATGTTGAAAAAACCTAGTAAACAACTTAATGGGGAAGATTGGACGTGGATCAACTTGAACACACTCTGTTGGGCATGGTTCTATTTCAGGTTCTATGAAGAAGAAACGGGCCTGAGAGATATGATAGAAATGTTCAAAATACTTTCAAGGACAGCAAGAAGATTGAGGAAGTTCATGTTAGCAGGGAGGCTAAATTATGGGAGAACAGGTTTGTCTCATTCTCTTCAACTTTCCTTGTAAAAGAGTCAAGGGATAATAACTGAAAAATTATCTAATTGGTTATCTTCTAATTGTTGTTGCTTATAGCACCTATGTGTCCAAATACATTAGAACCACCATACGG
>LPNX011214214.1:75778-93363 GCA_001517045.1 Pseudotsuga menziesii | reverse complement strand
GGCAGGGTTTACACCTCTGCAAGGCACAGTAAATTTTCCATTTGTTTGAATGAGGGCTAAGTCTGTTTTTTTAAGCCCTCAACCGAGGTATGAACCTCGACCGAGGGTTTTTAAAGCCCGCAATACCTCGGTCGAGGGCTAGATAAAACCTCGGTCGAGATATTAAGACCTCGGTCGAGGGCTTAACAAGCCCTCGATCGAGGTGCATTTTTTTGTGTTTGCCGAAATGTGCTTGCCAAAAAGTGCTACCCAGGTCCATGGATTCACCCATACAACATTTTTTTGTTCTCAATTCTTACCTTTGTCGTGGTGATTTTTTTTCTTGTCTTTATTACTTTTCATGTGGTGCACTTCTAGAGTGCCCTTGGTTCTGATAATTATTTGTATCAGTCTAGTTGTGTCTATATCTAAGGCAGGTTGGCTAGAGATAAACTTACAAACATGATTGAATGTTTCACACTAATTTTCATATAAAATGTGTCAACTATAATGTTAGGTATGCTTTTATTATTTCATTCAACTCTTTTTGAAATGTGTGTTGAATTTATTTTGCTTGCTTATTTTGGTAGCCTTTAGAATTCTATAAAAATATGTTTCATTTTCTAGAACTGGTTGATATGGTAGCTTATGCTTTGCAACACTCAGTCTGAAATATTTCGCTTTCATGTATTTTTATATTGTCACTGATAGATTTTTTATGAACGAAAAGGTTTGCTTACCTTATTTGACTTTTAATTTGCTTGATTTCATATAATGGTATTTTTTTGATATATTTAGGCACGCCAAGAGATATTCCATAAATTAGTTGACTTAATTGGTATCACATCCATCACAGAGGTATTCCGTTCTCTCTGGTAACATGAATGGATATTCCAGATAGGGAGAATTGTACATAGCTCTCATGAATTAGTTTATCATAAATACTAGTTACCGGTAAGTTGTAATAATAATAATTATGTAGTTTGTAGATACTTGTCTATCATAAACTTGTTTGAATATCATCATTGTCAAGCAATAACAACTTCTTAAAGGGTTCTATCTCAATGGTAGAGCGCCTGCCTAATTGTAGGCAGGAGGTTGGTGGTTCGATTCCTTTGTGCCATATCATAAATTTGTGACTAAAAAACTACTAAATTCACATATATGCGACTAGTAGTAGCTAATTTCCCGTATCTTGTTCGTATTTAGAATATTCATTAATATGTTATCATTTAGTAGTTTATTTAGTCATATATTTGGTCATTAATTGTTGCAATTAGTGACTAAATCAATGACTAAATCCGTGACTGAATCAATGACTATCAGTGACTAACTCATTGACTATCAATGACTAATAAGTCAAGCTATTAATGACTAAGTGAAATACGACTAGCTATAAGATAGTGGAAATTAGCTACTATTAGTTGCCGACTCAAAAATAGTCACTTATAGGCTGATTTTAGTCATTTTTTTAGTCATTAATTTCTCATTTTGTACAAGTGCTTAGGTGTTTTTTTCACCTTGGTGGCCTCATACGCTAGCTTGGGGGTGGTCTCTTAGCCTGGAAAGAGCATATGTTGGACAAAGTGCTTACGGTTGGGTGGAAAATTGCTCTTACATAGCTAGTTGCTTGGATCTTCTTTGTTTAAAGATAAGTATTCTCTTGTATTTAAATATACAACGTTTATAATTGATTCCTATGATGATTATGCATGTTATGTGTGTGTGGATTGAGTTTATTTATGTTGTGTATTTTTGTTACACATATGCACATGTATTTTAAATGTTATGCATTCATAATATGATTATGAGACAAAATTTAGAATCTCGTAATTCATTCATACCCTAATGTTGGCCAGATTAATGGATGGGGATGTAAGATTAAGTGGGAAATATTATAATGCACGAGTTCGTAGTATGGAATTCAATACTCTAAAACATGGAAGCAATATATTTCCTAGTATATAGGGGTTAAGGCTCAAATTTTTAATATATTAAACACATATAGATTTTAAAGGGGATTTTATTTATGTTTCTAGGGGTTTGAATAGGGTATTGAGGATTTTGAATAGGTACTCTATTTTTGAACTTGGTGTGTTCATACAATTGTGTGTGAAATCACATTAGTGCTTTAATAAGTATGATTTTTGTATCCAGTGGTGGTGTGTATCCAATTGTGTTTGGAGTCGGAGTGATATTGTTTGAATCAGGGAACATTTTAAGGATCCATACTTATTTAAAAGTGTATAAAGCTTGGTAAATCTTACTAATTTTTAAAATGTGGCAATATTTTTCTAAGAATATTTCAATTTATGTAGCTTTTATATAGTTTATATAATAATCTAGAGCTTTTAAGAGTGAAAAATGCTTACCCCATCAAAAATTGGGCAAAACTGGGCTTCAAAAAATGCAAATTAGTGAATCTTTTTTTAAGAAAACATCGAAAAATTTTGCTAAATTTTGCCCCAAAAATTTTGTCCATGGGCTAAATTTTGTCCCGAAAATTTTCCTTGGTTTGAATATGTGTAATTTGTGAGTGAATATGTTGTGAAGTCGATTGGAACAATTGTTTATGAATTCAACATATGTTTAGGGGGTTGTTCTTCAAGTTGCAATATTTTCTCTCACTAAGATTTCATATTTCACCCTACAAGGTTTTTAGGCATTATAATAGTTGTGCCATATAATTTTTCACACCAAGAATAAACAGTACTTGGTATTCAAAATTGAATCAAAATATACATAACTTTCAGTCTATCCATATAATAAATAGTAAAAAAGCTGACTATCTAAGACTAGTAAAAAAAAAGCATACATCATATAATTGATATCCATATTGTGAACTCTTGTCCAAATCAGGGACAAAAAATTGAAAACTTATAAATATAAAAACTGATATGTAATGTCTATAAATCTCTAAAATTCTGAATGATCTTTCCTAGGAAGGAACCGTCCCTGAGCAAACTCGTCTATAAAAAAAAAAAGGTACCCTATGGGCACTCCAAAGCATTTTTTGACAAGAAATTTGCTTGTTTGTTGTACAATCTATATATATATTGGTGAAGGTGATCTCATCAAATAGTTGTCGCATAGCTTTGATCTGTCTCATCCACCCACCAAAAAATGAACCTATAGATTACACCTTTCATTTTCTCAGACTATAATGATCCTGGAGTCACCTACCACTTGCAAAACATTAATATGTCTGTCATAAGCAATGTAAAGAAGTGCTCACATAGCTAAAAGTTTTGTTCTCGTGTTTGTGCATGTGCAACAACCCATGTGCAACAACCCATCGAAAATCCAATATAGTGGTCAATCTTGTCAAACAGAAAACCACCAACACCTCCCTTCCGTTGAATCATTTGAAAGCCTCCATCAAAGAACGGTATGCCATACTAAGAATAAAAATAAAAAAGATATTAAAATATTATTAAACATAAAGGATACCTAAAGTATTTAATAAAAAAAAAGGATTTTTTTATTAATTAGGAAAGTGTGATAGGAGGAGGGTTAACAAAAGAATTTTGGAGACATTCCCCATATATTCCCACATCTAATATGTGAGAGATGCACAAAATGAACTCTTTAAACTTGAAAAAAGGATCATCGTACTTAAACAAAAAACATAATAATCCAAATTGAGTGTAATGAACTTGTAAGTCACCCCTATTGAAGTGAAAAGTAGACTATTTTGAAAATCCCAAATCTACTATGATGTTGTTAATGATTATGGAGGTCTCTTACATTCTCATTTCTACTTTCTTAATTGATTGATTCCTTTAAATATTGTTAGGACTTCTCATATCTTTAATTCATTTATTATTCTTAAATGGTTTATGTTTGTTTTGTATAAAGAAGTATTGTTATGTAATAGGTATCAAAAGGCCATCTTTTTCAAGTGAGCAGTAATCAAACTTAAGGGTGGGTCTTAATTTAAAATGGAATGGTATTTATTTTTGGATCCTTTTAAAGATGAAGGGCAATGTAAATAATTGAATAATTGTACTTCAATTGAGAAGTATAAATTAATTAAATATTTTCCAAAAATACAAAAAACAAATATTGCTCTTTTAAATTTTTATAATCTTAAACAATTGAGGACATATATTTAACATTAATTTTACAGTTTAGTAACATAACAACTATTCTATTGTTTTTTTTAGTTGGAGCACACGTTATTATATAAAACAACTACTCAGACTATGCAATAACCATATTGCAGCATCTACGTGATCTTATGCATAGTACAAAATGTTTTAACTAGATATAGTCTTCAAAAACCTAGAACTATGAGGATTAATCACTATTAACTATATACAAAAGGAAGCTACTAAGCAAAACGAGCCTATAATAAACATACAACCAAAAAATACATATAAAACCAACCAAAAACTTAATTTAAATCGGAGAGAGTGCAGTCATCCAAGCTTGAAATATGTAAGAATGATGGGCATTGGGTGCCTAAGAAAAAACAATACACAATGCAAAAAACATTAAAAAAAATCCTACATACCAAACAAGCTAGCAATGCTAGCATCACTGGGGTCAGGGCATCAAATTTTGTTGTTCAACACTTGTCATGACACCATACAGGTATGGGATTAAGGGGCAATGGAATCAAGCCTAAGTCAACTAGAGCCTTGCAACTCACTGCATGTCTAAGCCTCGACAATCTACCTCTTAAATTGAACCGGAACACCAAAAGAAGTTTGTTAATGGTTGGATTTGAGAATGTTCTAGGTGTGAGTAATTAAGAGCTCAAGGATCTGAAATTTGTTGTGTTTTGTACCAATCCACGATTTGACGAATTGCTAGTCACGAGTAGAAAATTTAAGTTATTTAATGAAAACAATTAATGTATCTACCTCTATGCCAAAACCATTTTGCATGCTGATGCAAGCCACTACTATCCTTGGTGTCTTACAAAAAGGCACAAGAATGAGAAAGATGACGTAAAATTATGGACTTCACCTTCAAAGAATGCCTTGCAATCACATTGGTAAGGAATGATAAGAAGATAACAATCCAACGTGTCAAATCTCACTTGATAGTGTCAATTAAAGACTTATATGGTAAATTAACATAGGACTTATTTATAGTTGTCTGTTACTCTTTGTGTCTTGACACATTTGATATTTTATGGTTATATCTGCGCCTGACCCAATTGATATTATAAGGTGAGGATGCACATGCATAATAATCCTTAGTTATGACTATGAGCTAAGGATGTGCATGCAGAATAATTCTTAGTTGTGACTATGAGGTGAAGATTTAAAGAGAAGCGAACGTAAAATCATTCAATTTTTATAGGTATTTTGGTGGCGAATCCCAAGGACAAATGTTGTGAGAAACTACAAATGTTTGGAAGGACAGAGGGAGATTACATCATGATCATGCCACCCATCAAATTGAAGATTGTTTTTGAGCCATAAATTGTTTTTTTCAAATTTTATTAATAACCGTCATTAGAGGAATTTTGAGGTCAAAAAATAGGTCGCAAAACAAAAACAAAAAAGTACTATCAAAATCAATTTTACAAGAACCAACCAAATTCTAGAGAATTACATCATCCCTTATGATTGAGATTTGCTTACTTAACAAATTCTAAATGGTAGATAAACAATCTATAGCTAACTATATTCATAATGAAAAAAATACTTATTAAATACTGTTATATATAATATACATGTATGTAATACTCTTAAAATACTATCATTGTAAAATACTTTTTACTTTTAAATATAAAAAGATTAATAATAAAAAATCAAACATAAATTGAAAAATACAATCATAATTATATACTTTTATATTGAATAAAGTGTAGAAGTACTTTTTAAATTAAATAAAAGTAAAAATATAATACATAAACTATCTTACAATTAGAATGTAAATATAATAAATAAATAATATTATAAAATGAAAACAATACAAATTTATAATGTTAATATTATTATATATATTTATGTATATGCTTCGAAAATGTTATATGGTGAAATCGTGTTAATAAAGTGAAATTTGAACTTGTCAAATGGATGTAGCTTGGGTGGTTGGGAGGAATGATGTTACCCTCCCCACCCAGGTTCTACTCTTCTAAGTGACATGATGCTCTTGTGGAGCCCTTTGTAATAAATCTTGTGAATGATGACTTGACCATACCTTGATTCAGGCTAAATATCAAGTATTGGAATTTTCCATGGAGTAGCCCTCTAACAAATGGTGAACCACATTTAGAAAGTGAAATTTGAACTTGATGTTATAAAAAATAATATATAATAAATATTATATTAATTAAATTTAATATTGTATTTATTATAATATGATATAATATATATTATAAATTTATTATAATATATGTAATATTTTATTTAATTAATGAATATATATAATAAATATAATATATTAATTAAATTTAATATGATATTTATTATAATATAATATATATATTATAAATTTAATATAATATATATTATATTATAGTATATGTAATATTATACTTAATTAATGAATATAAGTTAGAATATTTTATTAAATATTTAAATATATTTTTAAAATAAATAATTGTTAATGTAATTAGTTTGTATAAGTATAATATTTTTTTAAAGTTTAATTTAAATTTATAATTAAAAATTAAAATATTTTACTTATTTTTAGTACTTTATTTTATTACATTTATATGTTTAAAAGTACATGTTTTTAGTAATATTAAAGAAGTTTTTTTATTAATTTTATTTATACACATCTTTTCATTTTAACTTAATTATAGTTGGATTCATTGTAATGCAATAGGTGAGTTGTAAATATACATTTTCCACAAAATGACAAACTCACAATATTTTATTATATATTTTATGAGCCCCATTTTACACCTCAAAATTCCCTTAATGTGTGATGCTTTGATCCAAATGTTTTTTTAACTCGTTGTTTCTCCATATCGTGTACCCAATGACACCTCTCTATATCAATGCATAAATCGACCTCTACATATTTTGTGATCCTAGTTGCATGTCATTATTTGTAGTTGCATGGCATTGAGTGTTGTGTATATAGTTGTCGTGAGTCCATGATATTCTTGCAAAAAACGAAGTCTTGTAGAGGAGGACTCGTCAAACTGGCCATTTGAATTTCATTTTGACAAAAAAATAACTCGACATTGGTAGCTATGTTCACATAGGTAGTAGGCACAAAGTTTTACGCTTGTTTCAGGGCTAGTAGTAGACTAGCGTTGTTCTCTGTTGTTACAACCGCAATCGCTGACACATTGTCACACCTTAAATTAACGTAGCCTCAAGTGAGTTGGGAGTTAGATTCACAACTCGGTGGCCAGTGCCTTGTAGTCATTAGTGATCACTCGTCATCTTGCACAACTAAGCACTGAGCATGTTACATGAGTGAGTGAGGAGTGAGTGATTATAATTTATTATATTTCCAATATTTTGAATGATGAGTCAAACTTTATAACATAGGAATTTCAACATCTTGATAAATTTACATGAATAGGTAATTTCTAATGTTTCCCTTCATTTGAAATGTTAATATAAATTATGTCCTTCTTAATTGGCAGGATAAATTCAGATTTTATATTTTTTTTAAAGGCAATTTTAACTTTACACTTCTAAACAAGACTAGAACCCTTTGGACAAGTTGGGAAGGGTTCAAATTTGAACAATGAGAGTGAGCAATATGCAAGGGATAGGTGATTTTAATTAATCGAGATTTAGATTTTTTTTCTTTACAATAATTTAATTTTTTAAGTATTTTAATAATAAGAAGAAGAAAATAAAAAAATTAACCCAACTCTTGAGTTTAATTTTGCTCCATTTTCTAGTTGTCCATTATATTGTTCAATTTTGTATTATAATATAATTTTAGATTTGAATCAATAATTTTTAAATAAGAAACACACTTAAACTTTGTTTTCAAAACATAAATCACAATAAATTTACATAATTATGAGCAAACATGATTATATCACAATTACACATTAATAACATGTATAATATAAGTGAAGGACTCCTCTTTATCCTTATTCTATTCTATGGTCCTTATGTGGGAAGTTCGAAATTCAATTCTCTTCCAAAAGGTTTCAATGGATGTCAGAAGCATTTGTTTTAAGGCCTGCACCGGACTTGAGAACTCAGTAGTATATTTGTTCAAAGCTAAGTCCAAGCACATTAGACATCCTCTCTACAACGAGAACCAGTTGGTGGGTTTCTTTGATGGGGCGAAGAAGGATGGTCACTATGGGGTTGGCATGGTCTTGAGGCTAGATATGAATCATATGTTCTTGTTACGAATGGATGCAGGTGTGCGCACTAATACTAAAGTCGAACTCCTGGCCTTATGGGGTTTATTATTTTTACCCAAAAAAAAACACATTACAAGGTTGTTGGTGATGGGGGGCTCAAAGATTATTGTGGATTGGGCTATGGAGGTTCACTCCATTCAATCTGTATGATTTGTTTCACTGGTTGGGTCATGTAAAGATGTTGTTTGCTCATTTTATCAATCTTTCCTTTCTCCGTATCTATTGGGAATACACCAAGCAGGCAGATCGTCTCTTCAAGCAAGCTATCAGCCTTGGGGGAGGCGTGATTGCTTGAAAAGAATACTTTGAGGGGTGTCTTACAGATTCTTGATAAATGAGTCTATTTTGACCTTCATGTTGTCACTCTATGGCGTAGTTTTTTTATGTCTATGTTTTTGAAAGCCATCCTTATCTCAATTGCAGATTCGCTGCATCCAACGGGCAAGGAGCAAAGTCAACTGTTGACTCTGCACTTTTCCCATTGGTGCAGGGAATCTGCAATTGAGATAAGCTCAGGCGTTTTTAACTAGAAAATAACATATTTTTATGATTTATGTATTTACGGTAGATGCAGTTTTAGGCTTTTGAACGTCTCATTTTCATTAGATGATCTGACATTACTGATTTTATATCTGAATTGTATAAAGTATATTAGCAATCCCACATTTTTATATAAATCTCATTTGTTTTATAACACAACTTTATTAAAATAAAGTTGTTCATTCACTTGTCAAAAAAATAGTTTTTATTCCCTTTCGTTGGACCACCTTTCTTATCATAAAAGCACAGGACAAATTACAGCGACGCGTTTCCTGATTCCGTTTTCTTTGAACCCGCCTTTCTTATCACAAGAGCATAAGACAATGATGCATGGCATGTAGATTCCGAACCTTCCGATTTTTTATTATTTCTGGGCGTTTTTGTGCTAAAAGTTGCTGAGTATACGACAGTGGTTTACACAATCTTGAACCTTGGACATTAAGTTCATCATTCATTCATCTTGACCCTTAGACACTTTGTTCTCTTTCAAGTAATTGTCTATGAAAAGATCACATTGTTCACCTAGCATGTTATTTTAAAAAATACACTTTAATATCAAATCAGAGTATGTTATTTAAAAAATACAATTTAATATGCAATGAGAGTTCCATTTTACTCATACTAATACACAATAGTATGTATGTAGGCTATTGAAGCAAGAATAATAGCTCTCGCAATTGATCTTCGACCACATCGCAGACACCAATTTCATTCCTAACTCTACACAAAGACAGTATTCTCTTGTCTGGTTCGCAACAACCAGAAACTTTTAAATGGCGTAGTATAATGCTTCAACGATTTCGTCCGGCGTTAAACTACTCCATTAATGGCTCGAGCCCTCCGACACAATCCATGCTGGTTTCGAGGGAGTCTCATTCACCGGGTCTCACCAGGTCCCAGCTCCCAGCTCCCTTTCGCCGTCAGATATGAACTACACTACCTCAGAAAGCCCTGTTGTATCTAACTTGAACTCCAACTCCACTCTGTGTGAGCTATTGCATCCCCTTCACTCAATCCGTGCAACCACCAAGGCCTAAATGCTCTGTGAAGGTACAATTCTACAAAAACCAGAGATAAAGGCTTGTTATTCTGCAGGGCAACGCAGGTCACTTATTTGGTGATTTGTCCAGCAATCCCAATGCCAAATACATCAGATTTATCTTTCTCCATTTTCTATTGTTTCCTCTTTCACTTCCTGTTTGGCTGGTTTCCTCATAGACACTGAGTCTCCGTCCTTGAATGTGCTAGAATTCCAGAAACAACCTTCCCAAAGCTAAGGCCTTCTTCATATAAATATCCCCTCCTTCTGCTACCACCACCACCCACAGAGCACGGGAGCTCTGTTTATCTATATTCTCTCAACTTTTATTTTTCCTTGGTTATAATGGGCTCACTCACGCTCTCATTTTCCACTTCTTTCTCTGCATTCTCCATGATTTTCGTTTTCCGTCCTCGGCCTTTCCCTGCCATTGTGGTAGGAAAGAAGAAGAAATAGACTTTTGGTCTTCACAGCTTCTAATTAATACCCACAGATTTCAAATTTGGGATGAGTCCGAGCACACAGGATATTTGTAGAAGTTGGAAGAACATGGAAGAATTGTTTATACCCTCTTCACGTTTTCAAGTTTTTTTTTGAGGTTATGTTTACAGAATAGTGACTAGTGGAGGCAGAGTCAGTTTCTAAGATGTTCCAATCTTTTCTATAAAAAGGTTCTACACAAAATTTAAATAATTTTAAAAAACAAATGGGGTCAGAGTCAAAATCGTTACCTATGCACTTATCAAACTCCAAGAATCAATGGTAATGAAGCCACAAAAGCCCATGTGTGAAATTATGGTAGACAATGCCCATGGAATGCAAAATGTTCATGCAGGAGAAATCTGGATTTTGCGACCCTCAGTGATGCTTTGATCAGAATGCTCTCAAGCATAGAGCTCTATCAGTGGGTGGACCGACTACTTGTCCTCGTTGGCATCTTTGAGTTCAACCACATGATGAAGCGGTGCATGATTTAGACCTCAGATGGGACTTCGCTAACTCCACTTATTATAACTAACCAAGTTTGGGATGCAACTATAATCAATCATCTTGGGGAAAATCTTGTATGCATAAGATAGATCACTTGACTTGCCAAGACAATTTATGATCACACCATATGTGAAAGTGTCTGGCAACAGCCCATTCTTTTACATTTTATCGCACATATGCATGGCCACATCTAGAAATCCAGCTTTGGCATGTTTGTCAATGAGAGTACAGTCGCTAACTTGATCAGGTTTGCACCATGTTTTTTACATTTCAAAATAGACATCAACGTCATCCCTTATGTTATTAGCATGAGTTCAAAACAGAGTTCAAGAGAAAAATAATTTTGTTTTATTACAATGAATTGTACAGGTACATATACATCAATGGATCAATTTTTAGATCCTACAATCGAGCTGCCGATCCTACAGTCATGCTGCAGATCCTATAATCAAGCTGCAGATCCTAAAAAGGATAGGAAACAGCCATCTACAGGATAGGAACGAATCATAGAGAGAATAGGAAAGAATCAGTCCATATCGCAACACTCCCCCTCAAGTTGGTGCATAGATGCCACACATGCCCAACTTGCCCAAAAACTTTGAGAACACTCGACTTGAAACTGCTTTGGTGAGAATATCGGCCAATTGATCCTCTGATCGAATTTTAGGAAACTCCACGATCTCCTGATCCAACTTATCCTTAATGAAGAATCTATCTACCTCCACATGTTTTGTTCGATCATGTTGAACCGGATTATGAGCAATATCACATGCTGCTTTATTATCACAATACAGTTGAATTGGCTGCCTAGGCAGATAGCCCAAATCTTTGAGGAGAAGTCTTAGCCACAATGCTTCACATACTCCAAGTGCCATACCTCTAAATTCAGCCTCTGCACTTGATCGGGAAACAACACTCTGTTTTTTGCTTCTCCACGTAACAAGGTTACCTCCTACAAAGGTGAAATAACCTAAAGTAAAACGCCTGTCATCGACTGCTCCAGCCCAGTCAGCATCAGTATATGCATCCACGCTTTGATAATCTTCATTTTTAGTGAATAAAATTCTTTTTCCAGGAGCAGATTTCAGATATCTCAGAATGCGCATAACTGCATTCATGTGTTGCTCACCAGGATTATGCATAAACTGGCTAACAATACTCAAGGCATAGGCAAGGTCCGGCCTTGTGTGTGCTAAGTCCATCAATCTTCCTACGAGTCTCTGGTATATCCCCTTATCAACTGGTACCTGATCAGACCCAACACATAACTTCAATCCTTCTTCCATTGGTGTATCAGCGGGTTGACATGCTAACATGCCAGTTTCCTATAACAAGTCTAAACCATATTTTCTTTGAGATAGAAAAATCCCCTTATCAGATCGAGACACTTCGATCCCAAGGAAATATTTCAAGGGGCCGAGGTCTTTCATTTCAAATTCTCTGGACAAGTAATCCTGTAGAGCCTCCCTTTCTTCAGGATCATTTCCTGTAACCACCATGCCATCCACATATACAATAAGTGTAGTTATCTTACCCCGTTGTTTCTTCAAGAATAAAGTGTGGTCTGAGTTGGTCTGACAGTAACCAAAGGCTTTCATAGACTTTGTGAACCTTCCAAACCATGCTCTCGAAGACTGTTTCAACCCATACAGTGACTTCTTTAATCTACACACCTTTCGACTATGCGTTTCTAGTATCATGCATCCTGGTGGAAGTTCCATGTAAACTTCTCCGGACAACTCGCCATGTAGAAAGGCGTTCTTCACATCAAATTGTTGTAATGGCCAACCCAAGTTCGCAGCAAGAGACAACAAGACTCGTACTGTATTGATTTTAGCTACAGGTGAAAATGTATCTGTATAATCGATCCCATAGGTTTGGGTGTATCCTTTTGCCACCAGTCTCACCTTAAAGCGTTCAATTGCACCATCTGCTTTGTACTTCACAGTGTAAACCCACCGACATCTGACTGGTTTCTTTCTTGGTGAACGGTCAACAAGTTCCCATGTTTTATTCTCCTGCAAAGATTTCAACTCCTCATTCATAGCGGATTTCCACCTTGGGTCAGCTAAGGCTTCCTGCACATTGTTAGGAATAGATATAGTAGATAACTGATTTACAAATGACTGATTTGATTCTAACAAAGGATGGTTAGACACATAATGACTCATGGAGTATTTAACGTTACTGGAAAGCTCGGGTTCATATGTGGGTTTAGGAATACCTCTGGTGTGACGTTGTGGTAGCTGTCTTCTAAATGGTTCAGGAGCATCCTCAGCAAGTGATTGGTTTGGTGTATCAGCTTCCTATGGTGTGAGAGACTCGGACATGGGTGGAGCCACAACTTCAGTTTCTGGGTGTTCATCACTACTTGGATCCAAAGTCAAACCACCCACATCCAATTCGCCCACTTCTTGATTCAGCACATCAAAGAGTTCCCCTACTTCCGAGATGTGAACAACCACATCTTCAGAGATGTGATCATCATAGTCTAGAGTCTGAATTTCCTTCTGGTACTCCCCCTGAAGTTCAGGCTCAGAGGAAAAATACATCGAGTCTTCATGAAAAGTTACATCTAATGTAATAAAAATTCGTTGGGTTGGAGGATGATAGCATCGGTACCCCTTTTGATAAGCAGCATATCCAAGAAAGACACATCGTAGCGCTCGAGGAGACAACTTGTTGCGCTGATGCTTATGGAGGTGTACAAGAGCTACACAACCAAAGATGTGAGGAGATAAATTTGGGACGGCTGGAGCAACAATCGCTTCAGCGAGAGCCTGAGATGGAGTCTGGAAATTAATAGTGCTAGAGGGTACCCGGTTGATCAAATATGCTGCAGAGGTAAGTGCTTCTCCCCAATAGGATAATGGCATATGGGATTCTATCAAAGAAGCACAGACAACCTCCAACAAGTGGCGGTTTTTTCTCTCAGCCACCCCATTCTGCTGAGGTATATTAGGACAAGTAGTTTGATGAATAGTTCCTTGTGTTTTTAGATACTACTGAAGTTTAGAACTCAAATATTCTCCTCCATTGTCACTACGAAGAACCTGAACATGTGCATTGTACTGAGTACGAACCATTTTATAAAAAATTTGAAATAACAAATTCACTTCACTTTTAGACTTCATCAAGCACACCCAAGTCATCTTGGTACAGTCGTCAATAAAAGTAACAAACCAACGTGACCTACCAAAGGTAGTAACTTTGGACAGACCCCAAACATCAAAATGTATGGCCATAAAAGGAACTGGACTTTTATTCAAACTTAATGGAAACGAAGCACGATGGCTTTTTGCAAGTTTACAAACATCACAGCGGAAACTAGAAACATCAAATTTTACAAATAAACTAGGAAATAATTTCTTCAGGTAACCAAAGGAGGCATGCCCCAAACGTTGATGCCATAACCAGATTTCAGATTTCTTCTTCTCCCCCTCAGAGCCATCCATCATTAAAGCTTGACATAACTTGTTCGAACTCTTTGACACTAAGTCCAAGTAATACAGCTTTCCTCGCCTAACACCACAACCAATCGTTTGCCTCATTCAAATGTCCTTAAACACACAAAAATCAGGCCAAAAAATTACAATACAAAGTAAGGTAGTGGTGATTTGGGAAACTGACAACAAATTATAATCCAAAGATGGAACAACTAAAACAGAATCTAGATTTAAAGTATCAGTGAGCAGTAAAGACCCTTCTCCAATAATTGGGGTCGAAGATCCATTGGCAGTGGAAACAAATTTTTGTGCGGATGGTTTAAGAGGTGAGACTTGTCTAGAATCAAACGTCATATGATCCATAGCACCGGAATCAATTGTCCATGCACTATTAGAAACAAGTGTAGAAATATTTAAAACCTTACCACCATCACCTACCGTTGCTGCTAATGCCGAGATCTGACCAGCAACACCATCCGTTGTCTTTGTTTCGACAACTGCAGCACTGGAGGTCCTCTTGGAATTCTTCTTTCGTGAATCGCGGCTATGATCCCACCATTCTGGATACCCCACAAGTTCAAAGCAGTGGCTCTTGGTATGACTAGTTTGATTGCAATGAGTGCATTTGTAGGTGGATTTATCGGCACCATCAGTCTTCTTAGGCTGGCTTTGGGAAGATCGATTCTGATTAGACCGATTTCGAGTCACCATGGCTGAAGCTTCAGATTTTTTTGGTTCTCCATTCATCATTGCAAGTCGAACAGATTCACGGCGGACCAAAGCATAACATGCTTCCAATTCGGGGATACGATCCTTTCTCAAAATTTCACCACGGATTTGTTTGAATTCACCATCTAATCCAGCAAGAAAAATATGCACCCTTTGTCGCTGAACTGATTTTCGGTAAGATTCAACTCATTCTCACTTTCCATAATCACCTTATCACGATGATCCAACTCACAAAAGATCTCGGTTAATTCTCCATAATACACCGAGAGTGTTCTGCCATTCTGTTTCACAGAGAAGGCCCTCTGATTCAAGACAAACACCTGCAATTCATCTGCTCCATCATAAAAAGCTTTTGAAAGAGCTTTCCAAATATCTCGAGTGGTGGGTAAGCGAATATATTGCTTCATGATTTCTGGGGACATAGACATCAATAGGCATCTCTTGACCTTTTGATTGTCTACATACCACTTCTCATATCCATCATCCTTCTCGGTAGGTGACTGTGAATTACCACGAATGAAAGAGAGTTTCTCCTTCTCAGCAATATGCATCTCCATGATTTGAGACCACAAATCATAGTTTGTTTCATCGAGTACAATCCCTGCATTGAACGACGAACCTTCAAATTGAATAATAATGGGAGCAGATTTGGTCCCAGATGTTTTAAAATCTGAGTCGGCCATGGTTCAATGGAGAGTACTAGCGATTTAAGCTTCTTGGCTCTGATACCAAGTTCAAAACAGAGTTCAAGAGAAAAATAATTATGTTTTGTTACAATGAATTGTACAGGTACATATACATCAATGGATCAATTTCCAGATCCTACAATCGAGCTGCCGATCCTACAGTCATGCTGCAGATCCTATAATCAAGCTGCAGATCCTAAAAATGATAGGAAACAGCCATCTACAGGATAGGAACAAATCATAGAGAGAATAGGAAAGAATGGGTATGAATAGGAATGAATCAGTCCATATCGCAACCCATAGCAATGAATCAAACGATTGGGTGTTACTACATTGGGTTCACACCCATCTTTCCTCATCTCAACAAGCAACTTCTTAAAGACCCCAAATTGCTTGGCACGCCCCAAGATACCAATCATCGTGGTGTAAGAATCTCCATCATCAATAGAACCCAGACACATTATAAGTGTGGAGTTACATTTCAGCCTTAATCCCCACCAACTCAAATAAAAATAAAAATAAAAATAAACCAATTTCAATTCACATAGTTGATCTACACAATGTTTCATTTCACTCAATGCTCAGGGCTCACTCAATGCTCAGGGTGGTAAATTTGTTGGATGGTCACATTGCACTCATAAATATCTTTTACTATGACAATACTGTTCTCTTTTGCAGGTGCTTGAT
Organism: Pseudotsuga menziesii; assembly: GCA_001517045.1. Lineage (NCBI taxonomy): Eukaryota > Viridiplantae > Streptophyta > Pinopsida > Pinales > Pinaceae > Pseudotsuga > Pseudotsuga menziesii. Next base: position 76,959 of record LPNX011214214.1, on the reverse strand, counting down.
GGTGGAGAGGATGCTTTGGAAGCATCTACAAGTGAGCATTATACTTCATGTAAAGTGCAAAGGAAACTAACTTCCGTTTTGCAATATTGTACAAATAATAATCCTAGTACAATTACTGCAGATCAAGAATCAGGAGGTGAAGAGCTTGACTGTAATAGTGATGATTCTAGAGCTTGTAGAGTGAAAGAAATTTAAAAGTTGAATTGTATATGTGAGAGAAATGTCAAGCTAAAAGGTTCTCAGCAATCAATGTATCTTAGTGGGTAATTATATTTTGTTTTGGAGTGCAATGTCTGCAAACTTATCAATGTTCTCATACCAAAATTTTAGCTAATATAGCAAGATGATGAGGGTAATGTGTATCAATTGATAATCAGCTTCCTATGAGGTTCACACATATTCTGTTTTGGATTATAATATCTGTGAACTTATAAATTTTCTCATACCAAAATTTTATCTAATATAGCAGGGTGATGAAGGCAATGTGTATCAATTGCTAATTAGCTTTCTATCAGGTTCACATATGTATGCCCTGGATGCATTGAAGCTACAAGGATACGTTTCTCAGTATGTCGCAAGGAGTCTTGCATAGGCTGCAAAGCAATTAGCTTTCAAACATCGATCTTTTGGGGCACATACGATTTTGGTTTTTACCAAAATATAAATGAATTAAAGTTAAATTATGTACCAAATGTTTATAGGAGGCCATTGCTCATGCTTTTTGTGCTCGTAATTTGTCACTATTTTATTCCTTCTGATCCGTAACATTTCATGTAAGACTATATTTAGAAAATTCATTCTTACGTTGTCCATATGAAGAGACGGGTTCTTGGCAGCCGTTTCTTTTCTCCTACTCTGATGGAAAGGTGGAGAATAAAGGCCTTGGGGAAACCGGTCCTCTCTCTGCCTATAAATGATCCTTTCAGAATACCCATCATACAAGCTGAAGGAACGCATTGGTCCAGGGTAAAGAGAGAGAAACCACTTTCTGTTCTGTGCTAGGTTTCTTCAATACGTCGCTGGAAAGGAGCAGCAGTGACAGAGGTGTCTGGAATCCAACTCAGGCTGTCAATGGAACAAGGTATTACGAATTTGCTGTATATATTCCGCTGCTTATTTAATGTTGATCAATGGAAGGCTTCATATCCCTAAATGCTAACATTGGTATCAGAAATGAATAT
>LPNX011214214.1:25483-74376 GCA_001517045.1 Pseudotsuga menziesii | reverse complement strand
TGCCACAAGAAGTACTGAGCTTCTTGAGATTATCCATACAGACATTTGTGGGCCTTTTAACAATCCATCTTTTGGTGGAGAAAAATATTTTATCACCTTTATCGACGATTTTTCACGTTATGGTTATGTCTATTTGCTGCATGAAAAATCTCAATCGGTGGATGCCCTTGAGGTATATATCACTGAGGTTGAAAGACAATTAGATAGAAAGGTGAAAATCATTAGATCTGATAGAGGTGGTGAATACTATGGAAAGTATGATGAAACAGGGCAGTGCCCTGGCCCATTTGCTAAAATCCTTGAAAAGCACGGCATATGTGCACAGTATACTATGCCTGGAACGCCACAGCAGAATGGTGTAGCTGAAAGGCGTAATCGTACCTTAATGGATATGGTTAGGAGTATGTTAAGCAATTCCAATTTACCCAAATCATTATGGATGTATGCTCTTAAGACCGCTGTATACTTATTAAATCGGATTCCTAGTAAGTCAGTTCCAAAAACCCCTTTTGAACTGTGGACAGGAAGGAAACCGAGTTTAAGACACCTGCATGTTTGGGGCTGTCCAGCAGAGGTTAGATTGTACAATCCACATGAAAAGAAATTGGATTTTAGAACGATCAGTGGTTCCTTTATTGGTTACCCTGAGAAATCCAAAGGGTATAGGTTTTATTGCCCTAATCACAGTATGAGAATTGTGGAGACCGGTCATGCCATATTCATTGAAAATGGTGAAGTCAGTGGGAGTGATAAATTACAAAATGTAGTTATCCAAGAAGTTAGGGTACAAGTTCCTGTACCTATGGCTTCGAAGGAAATTGTTGTTCCTATCATTGATGAACAACCTGACAATATTGAACAACAAACTAATGAACCACCACTCCATAATGAGGCTGTCACCAATGAACCCATAGTAGATGAACCACAAGAAGTAGTATTAAGAAGATCTCAAAGGGAAAGGAGGTCTGCTATTTCGGATGATTATGTGGTTTATCTACAAGAATCTGATTTTGATATAGGAACATGTAAGGATCCGGTTTCATTTTCACAAGCCATAAAAAGTAATGATTCTGCTAAATGGATTGATGCCATGAATGATGAATTGAAATCAATGGTCCAAAATGAAGTCTGGGATCTCGTTGGATTGCCCGAAGGATACAAGAAAGTTGGTTGTAAGTGGGTCTTTAAGACCAAACGCGACTCTAAGGGTAATATCGAACGATATAAAGCTAGACTTGTGGCCAAGGGTTTCACTCAGAAAGGAGGCATTGATTATAGAGAGACCTTCTCTCCTGTGTCCAAGAAGGACTCACTTAGAATCATTATGGCATTGGTAGCTCATTATGATTTAGAACTACACCAAATGGATGTGAAAACTGCTTTTTTGAATGGGAGTTTGGAGGAAGACGTCTATATGGATCAACCTGAAGGTTTCTCCATTAAGGGAAAAGAACACCTGGCTTGCAAACTTAAGAAATCAATATATGGGCTTAAACAGGCTTCCCGACAATGGTATCTTAAGTTTCATAATACCATTACCCCTTTTGGATTTAAGGAAAACACTGTTGATCGGTGTATATATCTAAAGGTTAGTGGGAGTAAATTTATATTTCTGATTCTGTATGTTGATGACATATTGCTTGCCACCAGTTATCTTGGTTTATTACGCGAAACCAAAAGGTTTCTCTCTATGAATTTTGAAATGAAAGATATGGGTGAGGCATCTTACGTGATAGGAATTGAAATATTCCGGGATCGATCACGTAGAATGCTAGGATTGTCTCAGAAGGCTTATATCGAAAGAGTTCTAGAGAGATTCGGAATGGATAAATGTTCAGTTGGTGATGTCCCTATTCAGAAAGGGGATAAATTCAGCCTTATGCAATGTCCACAGAATGAATGGGGACAAAAACAGATGGAAAGAATTCCTTATGCTTCTGCAGTAGGAAGTTTAATGTATGCACAGACTTGCACTAGGCCAGACATCAGTTTTGCAGTAGGTATGCTGGAAAGATACCAAATTAATCCTGGATTGGAACACTGGAAAGCTGCAAAGAAAGTGATGAGGTACTTGCAGGGAATGAAGGATTACATGCTCACATTTAGAAGATCTGATAATCTAGAGGTGATTGGCTACTCAGACTCATATTTTGCTGGATGTGTTGACAGTAGGAAGTCTACTTTTGGCTATTTGTTCCTATTAGCCGGAGGAGCTATATCATGGAAAAGTGCGAAGCAAACCATCACTGCTTCATCCACTATGGAAGCTGAATTTGTGGCATGCTTTGAGGCCACGATTCATGAATTGTGGCTGCGAAATTTTATCTCAGGACTTGGGGTTGTCGACTCTATTGCCAAGCCGCTGAGGATTTACTGTGATAATGCCGCAGCTGTATTCTTCTCTAAAAATGACAAGTATTCTAATGGTGCTAAACACATGGAACTAAAATACTTTGCCGTTAAAGAAGAAGTTCAGAAACAACGAGTGTCAATTGAACACATAAGCACTCTGCTCATGGTTGCAGATCCATTGACAAAAGGATTGCCACCGAAGAGATTTAAAGAACATGCTTATAGAATGGGGATTGAACGTAGCACATAACAGTTGCTACCTTTATGAAATGAATCATGTTGTTTGTTTTATTTGACACTCTGAGATCTTAATAAAAGTGTTTCTGTTTGATAAATCCTGTTCTAAAAGTGTACGTACATGTATGAGAATAAATAAATGATGACAGGAATAGTCTCTGACAAGGGACATTATTGTTGGACCTTATGAAATCACTCTTTGTTTACAGACTTATTAAACAGGTTACTAATGTCGTGGTGCGTGAAAGGGACTATGTTGTCCTATTAACATGGAACCGTCATGACTCGCATTACTAGGTTGTTTAATTATAGTATTATGATGACCAAACTGAAAACCAAGATGAATGTGACTTATGGCGCACCTAATGTATACTTTGATAAACTCTAACATTAAGTTATCATATGTGCCAAGTGGGAGAATGTAAGACTATATTTAGAAAATTCATTCTTACGTTGTCCATATGAAGAGACGGGTTCTTGGCAGCCGTTTCTTTTCTCCTACTCTGATGGACAGGTGGAGAATAAAGGCCTTGGGGAAACCGGTCCTCTCTCTGCCTATAAATGATCCTTTCAGAATACACATCATACAAGCTGAAGGAACGCATTGGTCCAGGGTAAAAAGAGAGAAACCGCTTTCTGTTCTGTGCTAGGTTTCTTCAATACGTCGCTGGAAAGGAGCAGCAGTGACAGAGGTGTCTGGAATCCAACTCAGGCTGTCAATGGAACAAGGTATTATGAATTTGCTGTATATATTCCGCTGCTTATTTAATGTTGATCAATGGAAGGCTTCAGATCCCTAAATGCTAACATTTCACTGGATCATCGTTACGTTGTTTCAAATATATTTACAATGGGAAATGTTTGAGAGTGAAAAAATATAAGCAGTGGCCATTATCATTACATTCTTTTTCTTAAGGAAGAATGATTAAATATTCTAATAAACTGGTGAGGATAAATCCTTTCTACATGTTTCCACAAAAATTTTGAACGATGCATAATGGAATCTAAAGACCGGTTAACTTTTAACTGTAGCCAAAAGAAGAGTAAGTGGCTTATTGTAATCTTTAGGTCTATTAAATTAACAATAAAATTAAGATATTACAAAGTATTTTCTCAAAGAGATCTGTTAAAATTAAAACTTGACTAAAATTTGAGTACTTTGGTCATTTCCATAACTAAATGATAATTTGCTTTAAAATTTTACATTTTCACTTCATTAAAAAAATTTCTAAATAATGCTTTGCTTTAAAATGTTTGATTTTAATTTCATTCAAAAAATTTCTGCAATTCTTTTTTATTTTAATTTACATTGGCAAAGATAGTTGTAAAAGTTGAAGTCATAAAATTGACTATAATTTCAAGTTTTTGGTGATTTCTTAAAATATCTAACTAATTGTTTTAAGAAATTTACTCAAAACTTCAGTAAAAAAAGATTCTACAAACCTTTTTATTTTAATTTACATTACAAGTTTTTGGTGATTTCTTAAAATATCTAACTAATTGTTTTAAGAAATTTACTCAAAACTTCAGTAAAAAAAGATTCTACAGACCTTTTTATTTTAATTTACATTACATAAGTGTTATTCTACAGCAAAACAAGCATAGATTGAAGCAATTTCAATACTACCTTACAGATGCTTTTCAAAAATGTTGAGTATTTACTGAGCTTTTTAAATGTTGTGAAAATAAAATGGAGAATTTCTTAGGCATTTGAAAACATAGACTAATTAAAAGATAAGGCAAACACCCATAATGAACCTTGGTTGTAGCTGTCTTGAATTTCTACACTTGTTTACAAGAAAATGGTGATAGTAGAAATTATTGGACCAACTTCATTATGTTTCCTAAATTGTTTTATAACTAGATAAGTGGATCGTTCAGCACAATGCATTTACATCTTTTCTATATCATGGATGTTAGAACTTGAAACTATTTTTATATATCGTAACCTTCTTTTCTATTTTTGTCAAACCAGTAAGTACTCAGGAAAATGAAGAAATTGACAATTTATTTGTAGAGTTTATGTCATGTTTTTTTACCTGTTCATTTTCTAATTCTTATTGCGGAGAACTGAACACGTATATATGCCATGCTCTTATATCAACAAACATAGGTATTATAACTTGAAACTGTTTTTACATATGGTAGCTTTCCTTAATCCTTTGAGATTATGAAAGAGTCCTAAACAATGGGAGAACTGAGAAACTGAATTGATCTTCCAAAATGACAGATTGAAAACACTTGATGGCCTCTCATGGTCTCCAAACCTTGGGATTTTATATGACTTTGGGAAGTGAGTTTTGTTTAATAGGTAATTACTTTTTGTTATCAATTTTGGTGATTGATTTCCAGTTAGTTGGAACGTGCCTCTTGTTAAACATGTGCCTTTTACCTTCCAAATCCATTTGATTTTAAAATTGACAAGAATCTACAAATCCAAGTATTATGCATATGCATTTTACTTTGAAATTCAATTGATAACTGCTTGTAAACTGCAATTTACCATGAATGCTTACTCTTGGCCATGATGTTGAAATCCAATCATCCAATAATTTTGAAGTTTTTAATATCATTGAGAATGTGCAAATTGGTCATTCCCTTAGGCATCTTCCTCCATAAAATTTCAACTCCCTTTAATCCTCTCTTTTCAGCTTGGTGTTTTTCCAATGACATGGGATATCTTTAAGTTATCTCAAGTACAAAATATGGTTTCTACGTGGTTAGTATAATATCAAATTAGATAACTAAGATTTTGTTCAGAATTAACTAAATCAGAAATTTGTCAAATTCCAGATTTCTCCTGCATGAACATTGCGCATTCCATGGGCATTGTCTACTATAATCTCATAGATGAGATTTTGTGGCTTCATTATCATTGATTCTTGGAGTTTTATAAGTGCATTTGCATGAACATTTCGCATTCCATGGGCATTGTCTACCATAATCTCAGACATGAGCTTTTGTGGCTTCATTATCATTGATTTTGGGAGTTTGATAAGTGCATAGGTAATGATTTTGACTCTTCCCCATTTTCTCTTTAAACATTATTTAAATTTTGTGTAGAACTTTTTTACAGAAAATAGTGAAACATCTTAGACACCAACTTTGACTCGACTATTCTGTAAACAGAACCTCAAAAAAATTGAAGAGGGTATAAACAATTCTTCCATGTTCCTGCAACTTCTACCAATATCCTATGTGCTCGTATTCATCCCAAATTTGATACCTGTGGGTATTAATTTGAAGCTGTGAAGACCAAAAGTCTCTTTCATCTTCTTTCCTACTACCAAAATGGTAGGCAAAGGCCAAGGACGGAAAATGAAATTCATAGAGAATGCAGAAAAAAGTGAAAAATATGAGCCTGACTGAGCCCATTATACCCAACCAAGAGGAAAAGTTGAGAGAATAAAGATAAACAGAGCACCTGTACTCACACTGTGGGTGGCAATGGTAGCAGAAAGGCAGGGATATTCATATGAAGAAGGACTTAGCTTTGGGAATGTTGTTTTTGGAATTCTAGCTCATTGTAAAGGATGGAGACTCAGTGTCTATGAGGATAAGAACCAGCAAGACAGGAAGCAAAAGAGGAAACAACAGTAGAAAGAGAAGGATAAATTTGATGTATTTGGCATGAGGATTGCTGAACAGATCACCAAAGAAGGGACCTGCCTTGCCATGCAGAATAACAAGCCTCTATCTTCGATTTCTGTAGAATCGTGCCTTCATAGATCATTTAAGCCTTGGCAGTTGCGTGGTTTGAGCAATGGGGATGCTGCAGTTGCACCTTCAGTATTGTGGAGTTCGAGTTCGATGCACCAGGGTGTTCGGAGGTAGTGTAGTTCATAGCGGATGAAGAAAGGGAGTTGGGACCCGCTGAGACTTGGTGAATGAGGCTCGCTCGAGACCGAGATGGATCGTGTTGGAGGGCCTTAGCATTAACAGCACCGATTAATAGCCTAGTCTAACGCTAGGCAAAATCATCGAAGCATTAGACTACTCCTTTTTAAATTGTTTTGCATTTTTTTAAATGAAATTTAAGTTAGAAATGTGAGGTGATAGCAGAGAAAATATGGTGGAAAATTTGTGGTTTTAAAAGATAGTTTTCAATATTGTTTTATTTTAATCTGTTACTTCCTTACACTTAGTTCAATACAAACAAATGGTTTACTATGAGAAGTGTAGATCTTCTTTAATATCTATTCATCTAAGTTCTTGGTTGAATATTGTCCATCAATTGATTGTGTAGTGTACTGACATTTTTTTTTCATATTATCTAGCATTTTAATAGGGAATCCAATGGCTATCTAAGAAGGGTCTAAGAAGGCCTTTTGATGTGGTTGAAGGTTTTATTTATTTTGAATATTGAGATGATGGTATTCTCTTCTTTTAGGACAAATTGCAAATCTTCATCTCGTAATTTTATTTTTCTTAAATATGTCGATTCATAGTTCTGTGGGAAGGCAAGGGAGTGTTGCTCTTACTTTTAGCAACACACACATATCACTAGCTCAGTAATTTTCACCTACAGGACTGTAACAGCTGGTTTTTACAGCTGACAGTACTCATAAAACTCAAATCAACACCTACGGGACTGTTGCAGCTGGATGTTACAACTAACAGTACCCTACATGTGGTGTTGCAGTTGGCTGTTACATCTGACAGCAACCTACAGAACAGTAACCGTTGAGTTGCAGCTGACTGTTTACCAACTTTCTGATGACCCCCGCGTTCATAAACTATTATACAAGTATTCTACTGAATCAATAAACCATATGAACATATTCAAAACTCTGATTTCTCATCAATCTAACTCCAAAAACTAAAATCTGAGCTTTCTAACTCAAAACAGAGTAAAACACAAAAAATACACAGTTAAATTAAGAAAATTATCATGCTACAGCAAAATCTTAAACTTAAATATTCAACAATAAGTTTTCAAACTCATAAAGACAGAGAGAAACATAGAAGCAATATTACAGAGTTGAAACTTTGTTTTTCATTCAACTCAGATCCGTATTCCTCACGATGTCTTAGTCTATATCTCTCTATATTACAAAATCAAGATTACATCGGTATTTATACACCATTAGATTAAGCGGTCTTCATTAATTAGCTTGACCTTTCACAAAATTGTTTGTTCAGAATTTAATTAATTCTCTGCCCTCTCATGAGCTGCAACAGGAACGATGAACGCCCCTTCAACAATCTAATCGACTGGAACAGGTCAGTGAATACCTCTTCAAAAAATGGCTCTTCAAAAAGCAATGTAATACTCTATCCCAATAATTATTTGATGAGTTGTGACAGAGGTTGTAACTGCTTCTTCAGAAATTGATGTGGTGTTCTTCCCTTTTGAAACCTTGACAGCATGACAGAATCAAAGCGGTGTGTTGGTGGTTGGTTCTTCAAAGTTGTGAGGTCACTTAGAAGGGCGGTGATTGAGATTTTAGAATTTGTGGCGGTGAAGAAATTAATCGCTGCCAACATTCTCCCCCTTAATTGCTTCACCTAAAATACATCAAACACAAGAAACTACACTTTTTTACAAAACAACATTCCAACAATAATGCATGCTGGTCTAAGTTTCAGCAAGGCTTACATCAGTATCAAAACAACTTCAAAAATTTGTCCACATTCTTTGTTGGAACATACTAGTGCATCTTTTATATTCTTTTGACTCCAAACTTTGAAATAAGTAAACTTTGTTTTATGTTTTATCTTCATCTTTACTTTGATCTTCTTCAACTCTTGTTTCATTCATGGCTTCAGTCATTTCTTCATCTTGACTTTACATCTTAATAATCTGAACTCCTTTTGCTTATCAACTCCATGATACTTGTTCTCCTCATTTTCAGTTGGTTGTTCAAAATATAATATTTCATCATTTATTTCAGCATCAAGACTATTACATTCAACCTTCTTGGACTTTGCAAACCAATCATTAATCATAATTTTGAATTGAATCATTCTTAGCTTTAGTTTCATCATTACTTGTCTTAGAACACCAAACTTTATACCAAAAATACTTTTGATTCTTCATCTTCACTTTCTTATTTACCTTCAATGTTTTCTTTGATTCCACAAATCCATTATGATCAACTTCAACTGCAAAACGTTCTTCAATTTTCTTATCATCATTCAAATTTTCAATGTCCTTTACACCAAGGACTTCAGTCCAAACCTTCTCTTCTAAATACTGTAGCGTGGGCTTACAAAGATCCTACGAGCTATCTTTGAATTCACAGAGAGTAATTAGTTCAATGTCATTCTGTAGAAACATTAATTGATAATAATGCCCAATTTCTTCAGGACTCCATGACATGAAGATCTTTTCAACTGATTCTTCAACCAATTCATCTTTGGTGCAATTTTTGCCTTTCAATCAAACTCATCATTTCCAATATCATCTTTAGTGGATTCTTCTTCATCTTCAATTGGTTTCTCACCTGCACATTCAAACATTTTTTCAACATTATATAAATTATCATACTGTGAACCGTATTAGTTCTTTTCATTTTTTTCTTCTCTGAGAGTTGTCACTATCTCATCATTCAAATCTGCCTATGTTGCTGCAACAAGGTAATCAACTTTCTTCATTTTTGTTTCCACAACAAGACTACCATCTCTATCATCATATCTTGGCTTTTCAAGCCATTCTTCCAAAATTTTCAATTTTTCATCAAAAAAATCATTCCTTATTTCAGATGCTCTATCTACAATAGAACATACAACATTTTGAGTGTTAACATTATGCAACTCTTTTTCTATCACTAATTTTGCAATCATCGAATCATCAACATTTCTAGCATCATTATAGATTCATTTTTCTTGTACTTTATGTATTTCGTTCGCTGCAACTTATGTGCATTAATCAAAAATATTATCAAATTCTTCAACAAAATTAAAGTCATCAATATTTTCAAAAAACTCATAAACATGTTCAAGCACTTCAACACTGTGCATTTTATCTTTCTTAGCTTTTGATGTTGCTTCACATACTGCTGATATGACATCCTTCATTCTATCATCATGATCATCATTGACCATTACTTCTCCATGTGAAATTTCACAGATATTGGATGCTTCATTGGTACCTTCTTCATTGGTGTCATCAACAACATATATCATTGGAATATTCAAAGAACAAAGTGCTACACTAGCAGTTGCTTCACCTTCAATATTTGACTTATAAGCCAAGACTTCATCATTTTCTTTCTTTGTACCTGCACAATCACTAAGAAACAAATTATTAGAAAAAATCTTGTTCTTGTTTTTGTCCTTATCTACACCATTCAATATCTCTACAAATTCTTCTTTAAAAATATCACCAATGCTTTTTCTATTATTAGATACTCCATTTTCATGACTGTATTTTTCACACGAAGCTTTATCATCTTCCTTATGCGCACCAAATGGATGAGTGAAACACTCTTCATTTTCTGCAACATAACTATTGTAGTTTATTTCAAGCCCATCTTTGTCTTTGACTTCTACAACATCTTCATTGTTGTCTTTAGATTCAATGTACCTACATGTCCACAATCATCAGATTCAATACATGATTTAAATGTATCCATGGGCGTGTCCTTCAAGGACTCTTCTTGCACAAATACTTCTTTGTTGTCTTCACACTTGAGAAATTTATCATCTTTTTCAACATTCTGCATGTTAACCATTCCATCATTTTCATAATCTATTTCAGTGACATCTAAATTTGAAACTACACCAACATATTTATCAATAGAAATTTCAACTTTTTCAAATTATGTTGTTGTTATAAAGGATACAGCAACCTGATTTTCACCTTTAGTTTCGACATCATTTTCAACATTTGATATATCAACACAATTGCGAGATTTACAAATAACTTGGCTATCTTCTGCTACTTCTGCAAATTTATCTACTGAAATGTAAACAGGTTGTGACTCGGCCATATATCTCCCCCTTACATCAAACTTTCTCTTCAAACTTTCTCAGGATTCTCTAGTTGTGTTTGCTTCAACAATTACATAAAAGTTATTATCATCTAGAGCTTGTTGGATGTAGTACAAGGAAAATGCATCATTTTCCTCATCATGAAGTTTCTTAACTCCATCCTCAACAAAATTCCATAAACCTCTAGCATGCAAGAAATTTTTCATATTAACTGACCAACATTCATGATTTGTACCTGAGAAATGTTTCGGTGGATAATAGATGTTGCTCCATGCATCCTCTAGCTTTTCTTGAACTTCATCTGCTTCAGTAGGTTCCTCAGTGGCTTCTCCTAATATCTCTGCTATGGAAAAACCAACTTCTTTTGCATTAACAATATTATTCTCCATCTCTTTAAGCCTTCTAGTTTTCCCCATGTCTCTGTCTTCACATAAATACTTGCATAGAATTTAAATTTCTTTTGGATACGGCCTCCCGATCCTCTTCCACGCATAATGGCTTCAATTCAAACCAAGCAAACTTCCAAAACATTGGAATTCAAACTACTCTACCATTGAACTATATGGGAGCTCTCAACCAAGAAGAATTTCTTCCTTTCAATTGATCAACTTCTATCTGAGGGAACACACACATAGTCAACTTCATGCACGAACTACAACACTTTCTTCTCTTACACAAGCCACGACTAAGCTTGAACATTTTAACCAACATATGGATGACAAAAGAGACACTTGATTCAGACTTCAGCTACTAAATGATGACTCAACCTTTATCTGAGGGAGCATGGGAGCTCTTACCAACATAGAGTTGAACATGCAAACTGAACTTACTCCTACCCTTTCTACGTAGCAAGAAGAGGGCGTTGTAGTAAGACTCAACAGCAAGATCTCCAAACAAAATACAAACAGTTCAACATACAATCACACGACTCATTCATGAAGTGAGCACATAACCAACGGACATAAATTAGAAACACTCGACTCTGATACCAATTGTGGGAAGGTGGGGGAGTGTTTCTCTTACTTTCAGCAACACACACAGATCACTTAGCTCAGTAATTTTCACCTACAGGACTGTAACAGCTAGTTGTTACAGCTAACAGTACTCATAAAACTCAAATCAACACCTACAGGATTGTTGCAGTTGGATATTACAGCTAACAGTACTCTACAGGTGGTGTTGCAGCTGGCTGTTGCAGCTGGCTGTTACAGCTGACAGCAACGTACATAACAGTAACAGTTGAGTTGCAACTGATTGTTTACCAACTTTATGATAACCCCTGTGTTCATAAATTTAATACAAGTATTATGTTGAATCAATAAATCATATGAACATATTCAAAACTCTGATTTCTCATCGATCTAACTCCAAACAGTAAATATGAGCTTTCTAACTCAAAACAGAGTAAAACACAAAAATACACAGTAAAATTTAGAAAATTATCATGCTACAGCAAAATCTTAAACTTAAATATTCAACAATGAGTTTTCAAACTCATAAAGACAGAGAGGAACATAGCAGCAAGATTACAGATTTGAAACTCTGTTTCATATTCAACTCAAAATTCGTATTCCTCACGATGTCTTACTCTATATCTCTCTATATTACAAAATCAAGATTACATCGGTATTTATACAACATGAGATTAGTCAGTCTTCATTAATTAGCTTGACCTTTCACAAAATTTTCTGTTCAGAATTTAATTAATTCTCTGCCCTTTCCTGAACTGGAACAGGAACGATGAATGCCCCTTCAACAATCTGATCGGTTGGAACAGATTAGTGAATACCTCTTCAAAAAATGGCTCTTCAAAAAGCATTGTGATACTCTACCCCAATAATTATTTGATGAGCTGTGACAGAGGCTCTAACTGCTTCTTCAGAAATCGATGTGGTGTGCTTTCCTTTTGAAACCTTGACAAAATCAAAGCGGTGTGGTGGTGGTTGGCTCTTCAAAGTTTTGGCGGCCACTTATCAAGACAGTGAATGACAATTCAGAATTTGTGGCAGTGAAGAAATTAACCGCTGCCAACAAGTTCTATTTTGCTCTTTAAGTCCATTTATCTATATCCCTCTATTAAGTTTATGCCGAATCATTGTGTTCTAAGTTTATGCTGAATCTTTGTGTTCTTTTGTGTTGTCTATATCTTGGGACTATAAAGCTTCTTGATTCTTTTACTGCCTATATTCTTTCCTTTACTCTTGTTCATTCTTTATAATTTTTTCATACTTTTAATATAAGTATAACTTTTCCCATTAGAAAAAAAAAAACAAATAATTTAACATAGCGTTGTACTAAAACTAATTTACAAATGATATGACGTTATTTTTTTATATTTTTATTTGGGAGGAACTGAGACAACAGGGAAGGGAAATAGATGCTTATGTGAACACAGATAGGGAGCAGTGTCATAGGTTTTATATGTTGAAGAGTGTAATCTCACCCATAGTTAAGTTAGTGAGTTAGGTAACCCACGATATTTACTCACCTATGGTATTCACCCATAGTATTGTTGTTTTCTATTTCCTATTGAATTTGTTCTTAATAATGAGAAGGCGGTCAATCTGACCATTGTGCTTCTCTGGTTTCATTCTTTTCTTTCACATGGTATCAGAGCTTACGACCTAATCCATCCATTGTTGGGGTAATCCTTTTCACAAAGTGGAAAGCACTCTATGAAGCTATTGCCTACAGAGCGACACTTTATTTTCTTTTATTTTCCAGATCTGATTTTTTTTTTGTTTTTGTTTTTTCATCTAACCCTTAAAAAAAAGAAAAAATATCTCATTTCTTTGTTAGCTCCACTACCTCCCGTGCATGCATTCTTCATGTGGTCGCTTTGAACACACCAACTCCGATCTGCACAAGAGATGATCCAGAGTTGCAAGTAAATACTGAAACGTGCGTTTGCATGTAAAGACTAAAACGCTCTAGCTGCCGGTTTGCTCTAGTTCACATGGCTTCCCAAGCTCTTCAAATCGCAGATCGTGCATTCATATCATAGATCCCACATTCAAATGATCTGGAGTTTTCAAAAAATATATTGCACGATCCAAAGTTGCATGTAAAGATTGACTGAGCTTAAGGCCTGATCCTAGGGTGAGTAGCAACAGATATCTCACGGGTGATTACTTGATCTGATCCATGGTCATTTTTTAGATCTGATCTGACATAGTAGTAGATCTGATCGAAGATCTAATTGGCATTTATTTACAATAATAGGCACAAGCACCTACACCGGTGATTTCCAAATATTGGAGACTGTAGACAGTAGCTCCGTGCATTTCTTGGCATGTTGGTGGAAACTAGACAACAACGGTGAAAAAAAAATTGCTATTGATTGGAGGAGCTGATCCACAAAGAAATGAGGCATCCACTGTGAAGAGACATAGAGTCGTTTACGTGAGAAAAAGAAAGTGTTGGGACACTAGTTTAAAAAATAAAAAAACATGGAGTTTTGTTTTTTCTTCAAAAGTCACATC
Source organism: Pseudotsuga menziesii (assembly GCA_001517045.1). Classification (NCBI taxonomy): domain Eukaryota; kingdom Viridiplantae; phylum Streptophyta; class Pinopsida; order Pinales; family Pinaceae; genus Pseudotsuga; species Pseudotsuga menziesii. Next base: position 60,370 of record LPNX011214214.1, on the reverse strand, counting down.
GCAAATTCAGATCTGAGTCTTATTTATATTATTTCCAGATTTGAGTCTTTATGGCCTACAGCAAGCTGTCTTTTCCCACCTGAACTTCAGGTCGCCTACCTCCAAGTGATCTCAGTGGGCCACATTGTTTAAGGGATGCGCCACATTGTTTTAGAGTTTTTTTTAATGCAGTAGTGGTTTGACTCCACCACCCACACGTTCTACCACTAATCGGCTAATACCAGCTCCTTCTAGTGCTCGTCCTGGATCGTCGCCAGATCCTCATCACTTCCAGATCGTGAAGTCCTTTTTTTTTCTTGGGTCAAATAAAAAAAGAGGGCAACCGAGAGAGCTCACTGTCTGATCATCCAATCCTATTAGAGGTTGTGATCTAGAAAAGAAGATCTACTCTTGAAGATGGTGCTACCAGAAGCAGCCCCAAAAGAATTTGAAGAGGTAATAAATATCTTAACACCACAAGGTTTATGGCGGAGCTTTAATGGAGATGAGTATGATGTATGGGCAATCAAAGTAATTAATGTGTTAAAATTACAAGATTTGTGGCACTTCATAGTTGAAGAGGATCCCATTGATCCAGAAAAGTTTAATGCTTTGACAGAATTGGAAAAAGAAAGAAGGCAAGTTTTTGCCTTATGTCTCATACAAAACAGTATAGACTATTCCCTATTTCATTACATTGTAGAAGCCGATAATCCAAAGAGAGCATGGGATACTGTCACATGCCCCAATTTGCAAAACAAGTTTATGTTATTGAGGAACATTATGTTACATTTTATGTAAAAGTTTGTAATTAATGACCAACTAGGGCCAAGGATAATTTAATGTATTGCATAATATTTTATTAATAAATAAATAAAAGATGAGACAACAGCTTAGGGAAGTTGTTAAATGAGTGTTTATTGGTCACTTGGTGGAGGAGACTGGGTTGAGAGCATATTGACAAGTGGCAGCATCCTCAAACTAATTCTGGCTGTTGCAGTTGGCAACTGCCCTATATTTGTGGTCATGATTCCCCAAGAACATGGAATAGGAGCAGGTGGCTCATTAAGTAAAAATTGACCCAGAAGACCTTGGCATGCTTATAAAAATTCCCATTGAAGACAGTGGAGGCTGTTCATTCTGGATTTGTGACCATTATGAGTGAATGAAGTGCACATGTGAATTTCGATGGAGGGGACTAGTTGAAGTAAGTTTGAGGGGATAAGTGTTGAAGACTGAACTTGTGCAGCTATTATAAGCTGAAGTTCTTACTGCTGTAAGCAGGACTGAGTTACTATAGAACACTTAGTAGAGTTGCAGAGGATCTCAAGATTACATCTCTCACCCAATGCTCTACCAGGAGGATCAAGAGACAAGCTCGGGGGTCTTGAGAATTGTTGTTCAGCTTTTCTTCAAGAGTTGGTTGGGAGGAACAGCCTCCTTAAGTTGTTGTCACCTTATCTATTTGACAGGTTCTACTTGTTTAAGTTCAGTTAATATTTGTTTTCTGCATCAGAAAAGTTTAAGAGTTTTGCATGAATATATATATTGATATTTTATTTCTGTTAGGGTTAAGTAAGAAGAATTATTTATGTGGTGAAAGATAGTAACTTGTTAGGTTAGGGTTAATCAATAGAGATATTGCTAAGTTAACTGATAGATAGGAAAATTACCCAAACTGTATTTTTCCACACCTCTTGCAAGGCAGTACTCTATTACAGCATGTATTCTTAATTCAGATAAGTAGATTTAAATAGAATTGAATGCAAATTTAAATATTTGCTTCTACAGGTTTTTGGGTAATCAAATTACAGAATTTTAGTTGTATTTATTTTATCTATTGAAAGTACCTAAAATTAATTACAGGTAGAAAAACAAATTAAAAGAATATGTACTAGTATGCATAATTTTTTTTCATACAACCAAAATTAGTAAGTACATCTTATAAATTCAATAGGTAAACCCAAATAAATAATATAAGATCGGTAATTATTTTTAAAAACTAGATTAATTATTTTAAAACAATAATATTAAATAAATAATAACCTAGATAATTTAATTATAACAAAAGAATGTAAACTTGGGTTATTTAAAATAAAACCACTAACTCTATAAACCTTTAAGAATATTTAGGGTTTACAAAATATCTGTTTTTCACAACAAAATAAAATAAAATAAATTATATTATCAAAAACTTTAGTAATAGAGTTCAGAAATCACAGAAAAAGAATACATTTCTACAATAAACAACATTCTCAGTCTTATTTACAGTTTTTTTTCATTGCAGTAGCATTTATTTTACTGCTAGTAAAATATTCCTTATCCAAGGTCTACAAATCTTTTTCTTTTAATAAGAAACAATAAATTCTTACTGATCAAGTAACCCTAAATATCAAAAAAATTTAACAACAATAATAATAACTAAATAAACAGAATTCACACAATTTTTAAAATCAACAGAGATACTGCTAAATCCATTTAAGTAGTAAAAATCCTTTTAATATTAAAAGCAAACCAAACAGACATAGTTAGGCTTGCGACCTTTTTCATTTATCTATCAAGGCTTGAAAGGTTGTTCAAAAACTATTTCTCCAGATATACAAAACTCAAAAAATTAAAATTAAAACATCTATATGTTCACGGCTACAAGAGTCGTCTCAAATCAAGAGTAGCTATAACTACTACCATTCATTTTTTCTGTATAAAAAAACCTCATTAAATATTCAAGAAACCACAAGGTGGCCTGACAATATAGTCACAGCTTAGAGCCAAAATATTAAAAACTATTACCATCTATTTTATCTCAGGTCGAGAAGGCTCAAAAACTAAAATCATGAAGTCACGACTGTGACAGCCCATATCCATTCATTACAACAGCCACTAGGGCTTAAAAAATTTGCAAAGTAAAAGAACAACAGTAGAACTAATAACCATGGATGAGCCATCAACTACCACACACGGCGGTGCTACCATTTTTCCCACCATACTTTATATGCAGGAAAACACCTTAGATGTCATCGAGGATTACCAAGGGAAGCGCTCTTGCTGAAGACTGTGGGAGACTTCTTTTCAGCTTCAAGTTTGAGTATGGAGAAACCTACACACAGAAAACTTTAACCATGTTAGTTTACCCTTATTTATTTTACCTTAATGAAAACCCTACCATTTAAAACTAAAAGTAAACAGAGTGTTTTTACCTTTTTAAAGCCACGCAGCGGTGAAGTTGTGAAAGCCACCCAAGCCTAGTTCGAAGGCGCATCAGAGAAGGTAAAGCCCTGCGAATGGATTTGTGCAAAGTATAGGAAAAACCTCAACCGACTCCCTTTTTACTGTCCAAAATATTCGACACTCCCGCAATACTAAAACTAACACAGAAAGACAACGACGAAGACCAACAAACCCACAGTACTCCTTGCACAGGTGAAAAACCACTTACAACAGCTATCAAGTTCTTACCCACTCCTCTACACAAAACAAAGCAAGGTTACAAAGGCCTACGTACAAATTTATTCAATGGAGGGTTACATCGTGCTATGGCGGCCACGATCCTTTGGCTGGACCACTCCACCATCCAACAATACAAGCGCAATTTTAGGGTTTTGACATTTTTATATGACAATACAAGTCAACAAGAAACCTTAGCTCTCCTTGTCAACAGCGTGTCCTCAAATTCTTTTCAAATGATGGGTATCGGACTATAGTAGAAAGTATCGATCATATCCTGCATAAATCATTCAAGTGTTAAGTCAAATCCCTTTTACTTTATTGCATTGTAATAATACCTTGCCATGTTTCGATTTCTTGGCTATAACCATAGGATAAATAAAAACAGTTTAAAAACTTGCTCATTATACTAATGCAATTTGGAATAATAATATACTAGCTATACTTTTCATAGTATTAACAATGTTTAAACTTATATAGAAGTAAGACATCATTGAGAAGGATAAATTAATCCCCCCTAGAAGTACCTCACTTAAACCTTGGATTTGGAAAGTGATTTCTTTTACTAAAGAGTTTTTATGAGAAATTTAACTATAGCACAAGCAATTACAAGGTTTCCTTTAGAACCTACTAGGAGAATAATACTTTTACAAATTTTAATATATAACCATTGTAATTGAAAGTTCATGTAAAAATGGGTTTTATACCAGAGAACTAGGTGAGAACACATGGTTAGAAAGATTACTAACAGAGAGTTTTAAAGATTTAAAAGAACTCAATAGTTATGAACAATACCATAGACCAATATCTACATAACATTATGTAGTTGGGGGTACACATGCGTGCAGCATATCTTCCTTTTTATAAAAAAGTTAGGCCCCTATGTTCTTATGGATAGAAGTAGAATTGTTCTTAAACGTTTTCAAAATGAAACATATAAGCATATAGTTGAAAAATACAAGAAGGAAGAATTGATTGGATTCCATATTGGTGGTAAACTTAACATGTTGTTGAGGCCTGGAAATTCGCAGGCAACAACAGCAAGGGATTCTCCCCAGACAATGTTCCCAACTAGCCCGTGACTGTTTGGTGTAGGGAATCCGTCCCGTTTGCGATCCGGCTACCGTAGGTCAAGTAACAAAAATAAAAGGTTTTACCGGTTGCGGCCCGGTCCACCGTGTATATTTTTGTATTTTTTGACTTTAAGTATTATATGCAAGTGCCTATCTAAGATGTAGATTGATTAAGAATGCAAGGAGTGTTCACAATGTGATGCACAGGTTCTTAACTCTCGTCTTAGACTCTCATGCATCTAAATCACACACACAGCAAGAAATTAAACTAACTACCTAACCTATCCCTAGGGAGCAAGATTATTACTTATTACTGAGTAATGTATTTTGTGCATGCATTATGAAAAATCACAGATAGCTGATACTTATTTCAAAACACATGAACATTTAAAGATATTTGAACAACCAGATAGCCAATTGTTTATGAACAACATTCATTACTCATAGTGGAAATTTTCATAAAATATACCAGAAATCATTCATACAAGAACATAGGTTCAAAGAGTTAGAACGATCTCACAGTTAATGGACACAAAGCTGAAAACGAAATAGTTCCTCTTCAACAAATCCATAGCATAACATTTGAACATTCCACCAAGCTTTCTCCAATAGGCAAACTGTAATTATCTATTGCAAAAGGAAATAGTTCTTCTTACAATATGTCTTCACCAATCTAACTGGGAAAAAGTCCTTTTGCTTATCTAAATCTTCTATATTTATACAAAAGAACCAAACTGTTGGGCTGCCCACGAATGACTCCTGGGCTTCCCCAAACATTTAGTCTCACAATTTTGTCCTCTTGTGAGTGCTGATGATTTGCATAATGCGTTGCATTTCGTATTATGAGTACTTCATAAAATGGGACCAACTTAGTAACTGATGAACCTTTGCAAGCCTGGCCCCTGTTGCTAACGATTTCGCTTTGTCTTTATTTGTCTCTTTAAAAATTCCGTTGATCTTAGAATATTTTTGCCTATCGCTTTTCGGCCAGCTTTCTTATGCTTTGACTTCTAGCTATGTCGTCTTTACAGCAGGAGTATGAAGAATCTTCCAAATCTGTCTACAGTTAAACAAAATTCATCATTAATGCGGACTGCATCTTTTCAACAAACATAACCATACTAATAACATGGATGATTATCAAAATGAGGCCCTGTACTACGTTCTCGTCGTAAAATCCTTAATACGAATTAGAAACCACCGCCGCCCAAAGAAAGGTTAAAAACTCACAAACTGGAGGGAAAAACCTTATCGGTAGATCGAACCATTTAAACATTGGGAGGATAGTTTTAAAAAAATCCGCAACGGAGGGCTTCAGACAGACAACGAGTTCCACAGGACCAATAAGCCTATCGGCGTCCGAAAGACTAAACACTAAAGCATCGGGCGGAAACACTTTTTTGTCAATGAAGGGAACAACATAAATGTTGGGCGGTTAGAGAATTACGCAGGCGCAATGGCGGAAGACAGAAATACTATGGACTCCCCGGAAAATAAAACATATCAATGAAAACCAACACAAAACATCGGTGAGCAGAGCAGTCATATGGCAGACATTTAGTTCGCTCGGGAGCCGTAATGGTGGAAAGCAATCAGACTATGACTTCCGACTTACAGTCATAAAACTTTCCAACATGGCGCAGAAACATTATGAAAATGCTAAGTGCTCAGAAATCATCGTTCAACTTCCACAATGGCAGCCTCGAAGGGAAATACGGCTCCGATGCATGGTTAAATGACTTCTGAATGACCAAAATGAAACGCTAAGCTCAATCAGACCTTCGGTCAGGCAGGGATGAAAAAGCTTGTTTCACCTCCAAAACAACGGCGAAAACAAATGAAATAGACTTTCGATAACAAAGAAAGAAATCGCAGATAGAACGGGCAACATCTGAAATCCAATGTTCAAAATTCACAACTCAAATAGTTTTAGACATAAGCAATCTTCCGAAAAGCACGAAAACAGTTGACCTCAAAACAATCCAAACAATTTTAGGCAAGATAAAGTTTAAGAGGAGGGTCCAAAATTTCAAAAATTTGGGAAAACAGTTGCAGTTGCAACAATTGGCGACTATCTGGTGAACCTCGATCTCTGGATAATTTCTTATTTAAGTGATAGACTGTTTGATAATAAAACCAACATGATGAATTCTTCTAGATATCTGGATTTCCCAAATGGAAAATATATGCACTTTTAATCATTGATGATAGTCTAATTTAGGAGAAGGGAAACCAAGATTTCCAAGTCAATATAACTCTTTTGACGCCAGGAAGATGAGTTTCATTTATTACTTCTGTCTTCGGGTAGCTCCCAGATTGGAAACCACAAGATTGTAACATATGATAAACAGAAATATTCATGTGTTCCTCATTCCGATGTCATTTTGCACTTTTGTGCTTTTGAACTTTTGTTCTTTGCATATGAGTCCTCCTGCATGCCTTTCTTTCTGAATTTTTTTTTTATTCAGGCTCTTCTATCCATAGTGTCCTTTTGTGTGAGAGATGTATTTAACTTTCAGCTCACAGATGGAGAAGAAATTTGGCAATTTGGTACTTATATGGTTCAATACTTTGTTTCGATACACCATGCTTTTATAGGAGTTTTTTAACTCTTATCTGCCTTTTGGCATTTAATTCTGGACATAGGATCATTTATATATAATATATTGTTTATCTTGCTTCCTTTCCGTGGGTCTTTTGCTGTCACTCCCTAGAACATTTTAAATGTGAGATGGATGGAGCCTCAAAATAGTATTCTAGACCTTTTGATCTTGGTTTATTTTATAAGGATTAAGTAGGAATTCAATGTGTTCATAGCCATTCAGGAAAACTGTTAAACTAGAAGAAATTCTCTCAAATAAAACAATAGTACACAGTCTTACACTAAAGGACTTTAATTACTCCAGAATTCTGACACTCTCCAGGTAACCAAAAGTTTGCCTCTTGCTTATTGAAATCAATCCAAATCTAAACTACAACAAAAAAGAAATAAAACAAATCAAAATAAACAGCCAAATCAAAATATTTATTTACAAGATAAAAGAACAAAACAAAACTCAGAAAAAATAAGGTTTGAGAACTAAACCATTTACTGGTAAGTTCTCTTCCCACCCCTGTAGATCCTGCAATTTTTAGGTTGAGGGGCCAAGCTTTTCCGCAATCAGGAAAGGGCCTATCCATAGCTGCTGGAATTTCGTGTGTTTTCCTTTTTCATCATGGGGGTGGTCCCATTTGAGAACCAAATCTCCCACCTTGAAATATTGTGTTCCAGCTTTGTGTTTATCAAACCATCTCTTTACTACCTCCTGTTGTTGTTTAAAACGTTCTTTGGCCTTGGCTCTAGACTCTTCTGGCTTCAACAGATTATGTATCCCTATTTCTAAAACTTCATTATTTGATCCTCTAGATTCTTGGGTGACTATGGAAGAGGGTAGCATGATATTGGGGGGTAGAATGGCCTCTTTTCCATACACAAGGGTATACGGGGATACACCTAACGCATTCTTGGGGGTGACTCTATCATCCCAAAGAGCATTTGGTAGTGTTGAGTGCCAACTCCTCTGATTTTCTATCACCGTCTTTTTTTAAATCCTAATCAGATTCTTGTTCGTAGATTCAGCCAAACCATTTCCCTCTGGATAGTAATTTGTAGAGTAATGCAACTTAATTCCTTTTTCATGAGAAAATGTAGTTAATCTAACCGAGGAAAAGTAAGTAGCATTATCGAAGACTAAAGAAATCGGAACTCCAAACCTGGACATAATATGATCTTGCAAGAAGTCCATGACCACATCTTCATTTACTTTACACAATGGAACGGCTTCAACCCAACGAGTGAAATAGTTGGCTGCTATCAGAATATATTTGTGTTGCAAAGAATAATTTGGCTTTATCTCTCCAATGATGTCCATCCCCCACTGCTCAAAAGGTTCTGTTATCATAACAGGATTTAAAGGTCCTGCTACTTTAACTTGTCTTCCACCACACCTTTGGCAGATGTCGCACTTTTTGACATGAGCGTGTGCATCTTTGAACAGTGTGGGCCAATAGTATCCGGCTTTGAGAATTTTATGAGCTGTAGTATCTCCGGAGAAATGTCCTCCAGCAGGCCCATCATGTAAATATATCATTACCTTTTTCGCATCTTCTTTCTCTAAGAATCTAAGGAGAACTCGATCATAATTCTTTCTGAATAATATTCCTTCAATAATATGATAGGAGACTGATTTAAGACGTAATGCTCTTCTTTGCTTAGAATTCCAGTGTTTCGGTAATAATCTCATTTAAAGGTAATGTACAAGGTCTCGATATTAGGATTCTGGAGCTGTGAAAAGGGGACCTACATCCATCAAATGTAACTCAGCTTTGTCTTCCCAGTCATGTTCTTCCTTGTCTTTACTTTCAGCCATCAGTCTTCACAATCCTTGCCCTTTGACTATAGAAGATGGCTTGAATTTGAGGTCATACTCCTATACAATTGTTACCCAATTGCCTCTTCTTTCTCCTAACTCCTTCTATATGAAAAGAGACCTCACAGCTGGGTGTGGGACGATTACCTTTGTCCGGTTCTTTAGTATGTATGGCCTGAATTGTTTCACCGCTTTGAACACTGCGTAAGCTTATTTATCCACAGCTGGGTAATTCAATTCGGCCCCTTGCAGACCAGTGCTCATAAATGATATGGGGAACTCATCTCCCCCATCTTCCTTCTGGGTAAGCATAGTTGCTAGTGAATCATCAGACGCGAAAGTGTACAAAATAAAATCTTTCTCAAAATATAGAATTTTGAGGGAGGGTACGTGCGCAACAGCTGTTTTAATTCTACTAAATGCGTTCTTCTCCACATCACTCCATTTGAATTGTACACTTTGCTTTACCATTTGCTGCAAAGGTTTAACAATTTGCACGAAATCTGGCACAAACCTTCGCACGAAGTTTATTGTCCCCATAAATGACTGCATGCCCTTTTTATTATGGGGTAAGGGAATATGTTCGATGGCTTTGATCCTTTCTGGGTCTATGGAGATCCCCTTCTTAGAAACTAAGTGACCCAACATCTTACCTTCTGTAACAGCAAACACGCACTTCTTGGGGTTTAGTGAGATACCATATTTTCTGCAGCGTTCAAAAATCTACTTTAGATGAAATGCGTGTTCCTCTCTTTTCTTTGAAAATATCATGATGTCATCAAGGTATACTATAGCACTACGGCCAATCAGACCGTGGAAAGCTATGTCCATAGCCCTCTAGAAAGTTGCTGCAATGTTTATGAGTCCAAAGGGCATCCTTCTGTAAGCAAAAGTTCCACACCTAGTTCTGAACGCCGTTTTAAGTATGTCTTCTTCAGCTACTAATACTTGATTGTAGCCTGAGAATCCATCTAATAAAAAGAATAATTCAAAACCCGAAACCATTTGAAATATCTGCTCCATGGGTGGGACAATGATAATTGTCTTTATCCGAAGCGCGATTTAAGTTTCTGAAATCCACACATAGCCTGATTTCTCCAGATTTCTTTCTTACCGGAACCAGGTTTGAAACCCATTCCGAGTGTCTAACCTTGAAGATAATCCTAGCATCCAATAGTTTCTTGACTTCACTCTGGATTAAAGGTTCTAATTTTGGATGCATTTTCCTTAAAGGCTGCTGATACGGTTTGATTCTAGATCTGATGGGGATAACATGCTGGATAATATTAGTGTCATATGTCTTTAGATATTCATACGTCCAGGAAAAAACATCTTTGTATTTTTTGAAAAGACTGATAAACTTATTCCTTTCACTTAGAGAGCAACACTTTCCCAAACTCACATATTTAGGCTCCATTTCAGTCCCCAAGTTAATCAACTCGAACTATAGAGACGAGCTATGTGCCTTCACATTCACCGGTCTTCTAAATTTCTCGTTTAAATCAAACATTCGTTCTAAAGTCCTGACTCCCTTAGGAATGAAGTTATTGAATTTAAACTCGGCTTGATGTTCTTCATCATCAATAATTGCCCCTTTGAAAGTCTCGTCATTTGTCAAGCATTCTATAATCTGTTGATCATCATCGAACACTCGTAGATTGGTTATCATGTCTCGAACTGAAGGCCTGAAAAGCAATTCAACAGAGCACCGATTATTAGAAGGCACAAGCCTCGCAGCTGAGGTGGCCAACAAGTCAGCTGCTACATTCTTAAGTCTTGGAATCAATACAATGTTAAATGCATTAAAACCTTTAAGTAAATCCCATACTTCATTTTGATAGGCTTTCAGATTTTTTACCTTTAATTCAATTGCCTTCCTTATTCCCTGAACTAATGCTTCATATTTAGCTATGTTATTGGTACATTCAAATTCTAACCTACATGCAAAAAAATATTTGTTTTTTCTAGGGTCAATCAAGACACAGTTGACTCCTGACCCTTCTAAAGTTTTAGAACCATCAAAGAAAAGTGTCCAAAAATCACTAACTACTGTGCGAGAATTAACATCTACCTCTACTACTAAGTCTACTATTTTACAATCAATTTCATCAGCCTGTGAAAACTGAAGGAGATCAGGCTGAGCGTCTGATGTATTGTTGGCTTCTTCCGCTTGATAGTTTCCTAGTTCTAGCTCAATAAAGTAATTTCCCAAAACAGAATCCACTGGTTCATTTTTACCCTCGAATTGAGTAACATTATGTTTCATGTGGGGCTCCCTCAAAACTTTAATTTTATTTGGGCTTCCTTTATATGGTAGCCACAGAAGTGACCAGTCCGAGGCAAAATATCCGTTCAGCTTTGTCGACCAATCCCTGTTCAAAACAAGCCCATAAGCTTCTGGTATGTCAACCACCACAATATCAATAAATTGACACACCTTATCATTTGAATATAAACGAACAAGAACATCCTCCATTACCCCAATTACTTTCATGTTCGTTCTATCCAACTGAATGACCCTCCAGGTCGATGGTTTAGGTTTCCCGTTTATCTTTTTGTATACCGACAGCGGCATGACGTTGACTGATGCCCCCGTGTCTACCAGGCAGTTATGTACGTTGTGGTTGAAAATTTCAAAAGTGAGGAGAAAAGGCGAATTCTTGCTTTTAGGCTTACCTCCCATACTTACTTCACTAATTTCTTCTTCCTCCTGGGACTGATTTTCAGTAGGCAGCCTCTCCTCTGATACTTCAAGTGATTTCAATAGCTTTTCTTTCTGTTGCGGCACATTGCACATTTCAAATAATGAGATGTTTGCCCTTACCCTTTTGATATCTTCCACAATGTCATCATTCATCTTATGTTCTATGAGATTTGATTTAACATTGTTTATTTTTTCTTCATTGGTCTTAGTAGACATGTTGGTATGTCTAGGATTTTGACTGGTGATGGTAAATTCTGGAATTTTATTAGTTGGAGAGTTGTTTTGAAATTTCTTAACATTCTTTTGAAGTCTTTTGATCTTTGGGAGCATAAGACTATTTTCCTTAATCATCCCCTGGCTTCTCGTCATTACGTTTGCTTCCAGGATGCCCTCATGTCTCAGATCCCTTTCCTCCTCGACATCAAACAATGAAACACAGTCCCACAAAACCATGGCCTCATCCTCCTGCTTTTTCGTTGATGTATTGTTGTCTTTCTCTTCTTCACTGTTATCTTCTGTTAACTTGGAATCCAACAGCTGATTCATAACCAACGTCATTGAATTTATCCATTGAGGACAATTATTTTCAGAATGGGGTTGTTGGTGGAAAGTGCAAAAGTTATCCATTCCTACCTCCATTAAGTTCATAGATGCAGGATTGTGCGGAGGGGGTTGGGATTGATTGTTTTCTTCCCTTTTCTTGTAATAAGGTTTATAGAACTTTTGGTTTTATTTGTCCTTTTCCAATTCTATGATTCTGTTAGAGAGCTTATGCATCATTTTTGTCATTCCCTCAAAATATGATAATTTCTCCTCCTTAGGCTTCGTAAATAACAAAGCTTTTCTCCCAACATTTTTTTCTCCTGACCGTTCAGGATAATCCTCAATGATTTCTTTTTCAGCCTCTACCTTCTCCGCTTCTTCATACGTCTCCGCTAGCATAGGTTTGGCCTTCATTTTGGCAAACATGGCCAACTCGGGTCCCAGAGTTGAGGTATAATATTCAATCAGGACCTTATCTGAGGGTTTGTTAGCTTCAGAAAAATTCTTAAGATAGGCCATGAATCTTTGGGTAAAACTATGCACCTTCTCTTTTCTTTCTTTCTTTAAGGCGCATAGTCCTTTCATGAGAGCTGCATGCATTTTTTGGGCTGCATACTTGCTTTTGAAAATCCTTTCAAAGGTATCCCAATCTGGGACAGAGTTTGTAGGCAAACCAAAATACCATGATGTTGCTGCTCCTTTCAGGGTGTGTGGGTAAAGTCTACAAACTACATCCTCATGTTCCCCAATGCTTAATCCTTCTACTGCCAAATAAAAACTTTGTAAATGGTCATCTACTAGCATCCTCTCATTTGGATCAAACTTAGGCAACGTCTTCTCAAAGGCTTGAGGTAAGTCGTGCAACAGAGGTGTTAAGTTCAAGGGTGATCTGGATTTCCAAGTAGGTGGTGGATTTGGTGGGTTGGGTGGCTGATTTGCGTTTACGCCTACCATGTGTCTAGGTGGAGAGTGAGGTGGTGAATGAACAGGAGTACGGACAGGTGAACAGTAAGGTGTCTCTGGGCCCACTTGATTCAAAGGCTGAACCACCTCTTGTAAGGCTGTTTCTATCAGTTCTTCCAAATATCCAACCAACACTGAGTCTTCCAATACAGGACGGTCTTTCTTTTTATATTCTCTTATGGGCAAGTCAGGGAGAATCGACAATCCTCCAATATTCTTCATGTATGCCCTAGTGTGTCTTATCAGATCATTTACTACTTCGTTGTCCACAGAATACAACTTCTCTTTACCCTTCTGTTCAGGAATTGGATTAGAAAACAAACTGCTTTCTGCGCTATCACCGGTGGAATAGTATCGAGAAAAAGGGTTTCCTCGGCCAGCCATGCACTAGCGGTCCTCCTTCTAGCGCCAAAAACTGTTGAGGCCTGGAAATTCGCAGGCAACAAAAGCAAGGGATTCTCCCCAGTCAACGTTCCCAACTAGCCCGTGACTATTTGGTGTAGGGAATCCGTTTGGTTTGCGGTCCAGTTACCGTAGGTCAAGTAACAAAAATAAAAGGTTTTACCAGTTGCGGCCCGGTCCATCGTGTATATTTTTGTATTTGTTTACTTTAAGTATGATATGCAAGTGCCTATCTAAGATGCAGATTGATTAAGAATGCAAGGATTGTTCACAATGTGATGCGCAGGTTCTTACCTCTTGTCTTAGACTCTCATGCATCTAAATCACACGCACAGCAAGAAATTAAACTAACTACCTAACCTATCCCTAGGGAGCAAGATTATTACTTATTACTGAGTAATGTATTTTGTGCATGCATTATGAAAAATCACAGATAGCTAATACTTCTTTCAAAACACATGAACATTTAAAGATATTTGAACAACCAGATAGCCAATTGTTTATGAACAACATTCATTACTCATAGTGGAAATTTTCATAAAATAAACCAGAAATCATTCATACAAGAACATAGGTTCAAAGAGTTAGAACGATCTCACAGTTAATGGACACAAAGATGAAAACGAAATAGTTCCTCTTCAACAAATCCATAGCATAACATTTGAACATTCCACCAAGCTTTCTCCTATAGGCAAACTGTAATTATCTATTGCAAAAGGAAATAGTTCTTCTTACAATATGTCTTCATCAATCTAACTGGGAAAAAGTCCTTTTGCTTATCTAAATCTTCTATATTTATACAAAAGAACCAAACTGTTGGGCTGCCCACGAATGTCTTCTAGGCTTCCCCAAACATTAGTCTCACAATTTTGTCCTCTTGTGAGTGCTCATGATTCGCATAATGCGTTACATTTTGGATTATGAGTACTTCATAAAACGGGACCAACTTAGTAACTGATGAACCTTTCCAAACCTGGCCACTGTTGCTAATGGTTTCTCTTTGTCCTTATTTGTATATTTAAAAATTCCATTGATCTTAGAATATTTCTGCCTATCACTTTTCGGCCAACTTTTTTCTACTTTGACTTCCAGCTATGTCGTCTTTGCGGCAGGAATCTGATGAATCTTCTAAATCCGCCTGTAGTTAAACAAAATTCATCATTAATGCAGACTGCATATTTTCAAAAAACATAACCATACTAATAACATGGCTGACCATCAAAATGAGGCCCTTAACTGCGTTCTCATCGTAAAACCCTTAACACGAATCAGAAACCACCGCTGCCCAAAGAAAGGTTAAAAACTCACAAACTAGCGGGAAAAACCTTATCGGCAGATCGAACCACTTAAACATCGGGAGGATAGTTTTAAAAACATTCGCAATGGAGGGCTTCAGACATACAATGACTTCCGCAGGACCAATAATCCTATCGGCGTCTGAAAGGCTAAACACTAAAGCATCGGGCAGAAACGCTTTTTTGTCAGCGAACGGAACGACATAAACATCGGGAGGTTAGAGAATTACGCAACCGCAATGGCGGAAGACAGAAAGACTACGGACTCCGCGTCAAATAAAACATATCTGTGAAAACCAACACAAAACATTGGCGAGCAGAGCAGTCATATGGCGGACATTTAGTTCGCTCGAGAGCCGTAATGGCGGAAAGCAATCGGACTATCACTTCCGACTTACAGTCATAAAACTTTCGGACATGGCACAGAAACATTATGAAAACGCTAAGTGCTAGGAAATCATCGTTCATCTTCCGCAATGGCGGCCTCGAAGGGAAATACGGCTCCGATGCATGGTTAAATGACTTCCGAACGACCAAAATCAAACGTTAAGCTCAATCAGACCTTCGGCCGAGCAGCGACGAAAAAGCTTGTTTCACCTCCAAAACAGCAACGAAAACAAATGAAATAGACTTTCGATAACAAAGAAAGAAATCGTAGATAGAATGGGAAACATCTGAAATCCAATCTTCAAAATTCACAACTCAAACAGTTTCAGACATAAGCAATCTTCCGAAAAGCACGAAAACAGTTGACCTCAAAACAATCCAAACAATTTTAGGCAAGATAAAGTTTAAGAGGAGGGTCCAAAATTTCAAAAATTTGGGAAAACAATTGCAGCTGCAACACATGCATATAACCATCCTTCCACAGTTTTGTTTTACCATCTTTATGCAATTTCATAACATTAGCAATATCGACGTTACCTCTTACATGGTCAAGCTGCAAACAAACATTTTATTTACTAGCATTCTATCCTATGCTAGTGGACTATCATTCTTGATCTAGAATTTTACTGGAACAAACTGCTTACCTATTAGAACCTGTAAAAGAACCATCATTCCACTACGTTAGTTGTAAGCTAACTAAGCCCCAATCTCATTTAAGATTCTTTCCTACTTGACAAAAGACGACAATAACACTCTTAGCATCAAATTAGGATGCAGTATTCTTTTCTCACCTTCTAAAAAACATAAACTGCTATGTTTAACATTCCTAACATAGTACTTTAAGATAAACTAATAATTTATACAGAATCAAAGAAAAGAAATTCTCTTTGTTTTTTTTTTAACTGTTTGAGTATTCGCTAACAGTTAATGGTTCATTGGCAATGACAATCTTGACATTTTATGTTAGATGAAAAATTTTAAATTTTTACGAATTTTTGGGTTATTACATGTGGTATCAAAGCACAAGGTTTAGACACTGGGCCTGAATGTGACTCAACTTGCATAAATAGAACAATAGATTTAAACAAGTATATTGATTTTACTTTTCTTTTGAATGATACTTCCAGAGAATTTTTCTGAGTTAACTATAGGTATGGAAAGATTGGAGGAATATGCAGATGAAGAGTCCCCCTATACTGAACTAAATAATTTTCAAAGAGAACCTATACAAGAAGAAATAACTAATAATTCTTCTTAACTACTAAAAACAGTTAAGGAATTAAGAATAGAAATGGAAATGGTCAAAAAGGAAAATGAGAGAATTATGAGAGCTCATGACGAGCTAAATCAGATTTTGATGGAAATATTTTAGAATGAGGAAAAAGATAAACGAACAGAGTCTCAAGATATGCCTTACCAACATAAAGATAAAAAGACAGTTTAAAATCGAAAGTCTCTCATCTTCTGAGGTGTATGGTGATTCACATAAAAAGAATTATCAATATACTAGTGATAGTAGTGAATATAATCATTATACTAGGAAGAGAAAGTTTAAACCTTATGAAGAAATCTCTAGAGAATTCAAGAAAATCAAGCCACCAACCTTTAATGGTGAAACTGAGAAGGGAGAAGAGACGAAGTCATGGCTGTCCGAGATGAAGAAATATTTTCAAATTTACAATTACTCTAATCAACTGAAAGCCAGAATGGCTATTTATAATCTCACTGAGAAAGCAAATATTTGGTGGCAGGAACTAAAAAGAGTAAAATGCATTAGGGAGAAAAACATTAATTGGAGTACATTTAAGAAATATTTCAAGAAGAAATTTTTTTTTGAACAGTACAATGAGGAGAAAGCCAAGGAATTTTACGAACTAAAACTGGGAACAATGAATATGAAAGAACTAAATAGTAAATTTCTAAGTCTGCTCAGGTATGTGCCATATATTGTGGACGAGAAGCCTAAGGTACACTGGTTTCTCAGTTGTTTACCCTATCATATAAAAGACAAAATTGAGTATGACAGTCCAAAAACTTTAGAAGAAGCAATGAGAAAGGTGAATTTCTATTATGAACAGAATCGCAAAAAATAAAGTATGACCAACTGGAAGGCCAAAAGAACTAATAATTTTGAATAGAAGAAGAAAGGTTTTGTACCTAACTGAAATTTTAAGAATAATAACACACGAAATTTTCCAAGTAAAAATTTTCAAGGAAACAAAAGTAATTCACAAACCAATCCAAATGGTCAAAGAAATAAAGAATCTGTTAATAACCACAGCAACTATAAAAAGAATTTTGAACGAAAGGAACCAATAAAATGCTGGGAATGTAATGGTCCTCATTATGCATCAGTTTTCCCCATTCAGAAGAAGACTGTTAGCAACATACACACGATATAGGAGGAGATGATTGTCGGTGATCTAACGAGGACAATGCACAAGATCAATGCAGCATTGGAGAATAGACAAGCAGATTATCAAACTTCCATGGTGGAAGTGGAAGGTAAGCTAAATAAAATACATATATCTATTTTAATCAATCCGGGAGCTAGTTTAATCTATATTTCTCCTAATTTAGTAGAAAAGTGTAAGCTATCAGTAGAAAAGTTTGCAAATTCTTGGTTAGTCCAGTTAGCTACTGGAGCAAAGAGAAAGGTAATTAACTTTGTTAAGAATTGTACAGTAACAATG
This sequence comes from Pseudotsuga menziesii, assembly GCA_001517045.1. NCBI lineage: Eukaryota > Viridiplantae > Streptophyta > Pinopsida > Pinales > Pinaceae > Pseudotsuga > Pseudotsuga menziesii. The sequence continues at coordinate 42,478 of LPNX011214214.1, read as the reverse complement.
GATCAGTTTGAAACCTTTGTTAAGCTTAATGTTTTACCTTTTGGTTCATATGATATGTTAATTGGTATGGATTGGCTAGAACAACGTATTGTAGTCCTGAACTATTTTGATAAACCTTTACTTGCGTAAATAACGATGGAGAAACAGAAAATGTAAAAGGAATCCCTAGGAAAACAGCCATAAGACATATTTCTGCTTTGCAGCTTAAGAGAGTTGTTCGGAAGGGTTGTAAAGCCTTTGCTGTAACAGTAATTAATGAAGAAAATACTAATAACAAAGATAAATTAAAACTGGAATACATTCCGATCCTAAGGGATTATTCAGATGTATTTTCGGAAGAAATTCTGGGATTGCCTCCGAAACGGGAGTTAGACTTTACTATTGATTTGGTACCTGGTGCAGTGCCCAGCTCAAAATCCCCTTACCAGATGAATATACTGGAAGTAAATGAACTAAAGTCGCAGTTAAAAGAACTCATTGATAAGAATTACATTAGACACAGTGTGTCTCCCTGGGGAGCACCTATTATTTTTGTTAAGAAGAAGGACGAAACTCTATGACTATGTATAGATTACCATCAACTAAATAAAATGACTATCAAAAACAGATATCTGTTACCCGGCATAGATTATTTGTTTGATCAGTTACGTGGAGCGACGGTATTCTTGAAGATTGATTTACGATCATGTTACCAGTAGGTCTGAATCAAAGATGAAGACATCTTTGAAACAACTTTTAGGACCCGGTATAGTCATTACGAGTTTGTCATTATGTCATTTGGGATTACTAATTCCCCAGTTGTTTTTATGTGTCTGATGAATAATGTTATGCGTAAATATCTTGATAGGTTTCTGGTCGTATTCATTGACGACATCTTAATTTATTCAAGGTCTAAGGAAGAACATAAAGAACATTTAAAAATTGTCTTGCAAGAGTTACAAGAACATCAATTCTATGCAAAATTTAGTAAATGTGATTTCTTTAAGGATAAAATCCAGTATTTGGGTCATGTGGTGACTAAAGAAGGAATTTCTGTCGACCCCAAAAAGATAAAGGCAATCGAGGAATGGCCAATCCCAAAATACGTGACTGACGTCCGATCATTCATGGGGATTACTGGCTATTATCAAAGATTTATCGAAGGGTTTTCAACAATTGCAAATCCCATAACTTCTTTACAGAAGAAAGGGAATAAATTCGAGTGGAGTCAAAAGTGTGAAGACAGCTTTAAAAGGTTAAAAACATTATTAACTACCGCACCAATATTAAGAATTGTTTACCCTAATAAAGATTTTATATTATGTACTGACGCATGCAATGACGGTTTAGGTGGAGTTTTAACTCAGGAATGACACGTCATTGCTTATGAGTCTAGGAAGCTTAAGATTCATGAGAAAAATTATGCCACCTATGACTTAGAGTTTGCTGATGTCATACATGCCTTAAAAATGTGGCGTCGTCATTTAATTAGAAGGAAGTTTATATTTATGATAGGTAATAAAGGGTTAAAATATATGTTGGATCAACCTAACTCAAATGCTAGGCAAGCTAGATGCCTAGCTTTTCTTAGCGAATACGATTTTGAAATCCAACATATTAAAGGAAAAGAAAATAAGGTTGTTGATGCATTAAGCAGAAATGCAAAACTAAATTTTATAGCAGCAATCGGCACCTATAAAACAAATTTAGAAGAACAAGTAGAAGATGGAATAGGACAAGATGAAAATTATCGAAAATTACAATCAAAGGTAAGAGAAAATTTAATTGAAAGTATAAGTACAGGGTATAGTTTGAATGAAAAAAGATTATTATTGTATAACGATAGACTATACATACCTAATGTACCTAAGATTAAGTTGATGATTTTAAACGAAATTCTTTGAATGTCAGCAAGTAAAGATTGAACATCAGCATCCAATTGGGGTACTTCAGCCATTACCTATTTCTAACTGAAAGTGGGAGATAATTAGCCTTGATTTTATCACAGGACTACCTAGAAATCAAAACTTAAATGACTCAATAATGGTAGTTGTTGATAAATTGAGCAAAGCAACTCATTTTATACCTATAAAAACTACTTACTAAGCTGCAAATATTGCTGATGTTTTCTTAAAACAAATGTTTCAGTTACATGGAATACCGAAGGTAATAATTTCAAACAGAGACCCTAAGTTTATGGGCAACTTTTGGAAGTCTTTGTTTAAAGGATTAAATATTGCATTAAACTTCAGCACCTCTTTCCATCCTCAAACAGATGGACAAACAGAAAGAGTAAACCAAGTCTTGGAGGATCTACTCAGAATGTATGTAAAGGAGCACCCAAGTAAATGGGAAGATTACTTACACCTAGTAGAATTTGCTTACAATAATCACTATCAAGCCTCAGCAAGGTATAGTCCTTTCGAAATTTGTATGGCAGGAAGTGCAATACCCCCATCTCATGGAGTAATCAAGTTGACAGGCTAGTATTAGGGCCTGAATTATTAAAAGAGATGGCGTTAATTGTAAAACAGGTACAAGGTAATTTGAAAGTTGCACAAGATCGACAGAAAAGTCAAGCAGATCCTAAACGAACTCCAAAGGAGTTCCAGGTAGGAGAACATGTCTTTATTAAGGTGAGACCTAAAAGATTTCTTTGAGGTTAGGTAGTTGTGCTAAGTTAGCACCCCGATATTACGGACGTTTTAAAATACTATCTAGAATAGGACAGGTAGCATATCACTTAGCTTTACCGTCAAACTTAAGAGTTCACAATTTTTTTCATATTTCTGTATTAAAAAAATATGTACATGATGCTACTCATGTTATTAACTGAAATGATGTGCAAGTGGAACCCGAAGGATATTTTCTGGTTGAACCGGATTGTATCCTCGAAAGGAGGGAGATCTCACTTCGGAATCGCACCATTGGTCAAGTGAAGGTGCAATGGAAGCACCTTAGTCCAGAAGAAGCCACCTGGAAATTGGAAAGTCATATGCGGGATGCATATCCAATTCTATTCCAGGGAAATTCTCAGGACAAGGAATCAATAACATCGAGGACGATGTTATAAATTAAGGGGGTGTGTATGTCACATGCCCCAATTTGCAAAACAATTTTATGTTATTGAAAAACATTATGTTATATTTTATGTTAAAGTTTGTAATTAATGACTAAGTGGGATCAAGGATAATTTAATGTATTGCAAAATATTTTATTAATAAATAAATAAAAGATGAGACAACAGCTTAGGGAAGTTATTAAATAAGTGTTCATTGGTCACTTAGTGGAGGAGACTGGGTTGAGAGCATATTGACAAGTGGCAACATCCTCAAACTACTTCTAGCTATTTCAGGTGGCAACTTCCCTATATTTGTGGTCATTATTCCCCAAGAAAGTGGAACAGGAGAAAGTGGCTCATTAAGTAAAAACTGACCTAGAAGACCTAGGTATGCTTATAAAACTTCCCATTGAAGACAACTGAGGCTGCTCATTTTGGATTTGTGATCATTCTGAGTGAATGAAGCGCACGTGTGAATTTCGATGGAGGGGAATAGCTAAAATAAGTTTGAGGGGATAATTGTTGAAGACTGAACTTGTGCAGCTATTCTAAGCTGAAGTTCTTACCGATGTAAGTAGGACTGAGTTACAGCTGAACACTCGGTAGAGTTGCAAAGGATCTCAAGATTACATCTCTCACCCAATGCTCTACCAAGAGGATCAGGAGACAAGCTCAGGGATCCTGAGAACTGTTGTTCAGCTTTTCTTCAGGAGTTGGCTGGGAGGAACAACTAATAGATAGGAAAATTACCCAAACTGTATTTTTCTATGCCTCTTGCAAGGTAGCACTCTAGTACAGCAGGTATGCTTAATTCAGATAAGTAGATATAAATAAAATTGAATGCAGATGTAAATATTTACTTCTACAGGTTTTTGGGTAATCAAATTACAGAATTTTAGTTGTATTTATTTTATCTATTGAAAGTATCTAAAATTATCTAATTACAGGTAGAAAAACAAATTAAAAGAATATGTACTAGTATGCATAATTTATTTTATACAACCAAAATTAGTAAAGTACATATTATAAATTCAATAGGTAAACTCAAATAAATAATATAAGATCAGTAATTATTTTTAAAACTAGATTAATTATTTTAAAACAGTAATATTAAATAAATAATAACCTAGATAATTTAATTATAACAAAAGCATGTAAACTAGGGTTATTGAAAATAAAACCACTAACTTTGTAAACCTTTAAGAATATTTAGGGTTTACAATATATTTGTTTTCACAACAGAATAAAATAAAAAATATATATTATCAAAAAATTAGTAATAGAATTCGGAAATCACGGAAAAAGAATGCATTTCTACAATAAACAACATTCTCAATCTTATTTACAATTTTTTTTCATTGCACTAGCATTTATATTAGTGCTAGTAAAATATTCCTTATCCAAGGTCTACAAATATTTTTCTTTTAATAAGAAACAATAAATTCTTACTCATCAAGTAAACCTAAATATCGAAAATTTTAATAACAATAATAATAACTAAATAAATAGAATTCGCACAATTTTTAAAATCAAGAGAGATACAGCTCAATCCATTTAAGCAGTAAAAATCCTTTTAATATTAAAAGCAAACTAAACAGACATAGTTAGGCTTGCGGCCTTTTTCATTTATCTATCAAGGTTTAAAAGCCTATTCAAAAACTATTTCTCCAGATATACAAAACTCACAAAATTAAAATTAAAACATCTATCTGTTCACGGCTACAAGAGCTGTCTCAAATCAAGAGTAGCTATAGCTACTGCCATTCATTTTTTTCTGTATAAAAAGACCTCATTAAATCTTCAAGAAATTACCAAGCGGCCTGACCGTACAGTGACAACTTAGAGCCAAAATCCTAAAAACTATTACCATCTATTTCATCTCAGGTCAAGAAGGCTCAAAAACTAAAATCATGAAGTCGCGGCTGTGACAGCCCATATCCATTCATTACAACAACCACTAGGGATTAAAAAACTTGCAAAGTAAAAGAACAATAGTAGAACTAATAACCACGGCTGAGCCATCAACTGCCACACATGACGGTGCTACCATTTTTCCCACCATACTTTATATGCAGGAAAAAACCCCAGATGTCATCGAGGCTTACCAGGGGAAGCGCTCTTGCTGAAGATTGTGGGTTGAGACTTATTTTCAGCTTCAAGTTCGAGTATGGAGAAACCTGCACATAGAAAACTTTAACCATGTTAGTTTACCCTTATTTATTTTACCTTAATGAAAATCGTGTCATTTAAAACTGAAAGGAAACAGGGTGTTTTTATATTTTTAAAGTCACGCAGCAATGAAGTCGTGAAAGCCACCCAAGCCTAGTTCGAAGGCGAATTGGAGAAGGTAAATCCCTACGAATGGATTTGTGCAGTGTGCAGTAAAAACCTCAACCGACTCTGTTTTTACTCTCAAAAATATTCGACACTCCCGTAGTACTAAAACTAACACAGAAAGACAACGACGAAGACCAACAAACCCACAGTACTCCTTGCACAAGTGAAAAACCACTTACAACAGCTATCAACTTCTTACCCACTCCTCTGCACAAAACGCAAAAATTTTACAAAGGCATGTGTACAAATTTATTCAATGGAGGGTTACATCGTGCTATGGTGGCCATGATCCTTTGGCTCGACCACTCCACTATCCAACAATACAAGCATAATTTTAGGGTTTCGACATTTTTATATGGCCATGCAAGTCAACGAGAAACCCTAGCTCTCCTTGCCAACCACGTTTCCTCAAATTCTTTTCAAATGATGGGTATCGGACTATAGTAGAAAGTCTCGATCATATCCTACATAAATCATTGAAGTGTTAAGTCAAATCCCTTTTACTTTATTACATTGTAATAATACCTTGCCATGTTTCGATTTCTTGGCTATAACCATAGGATAAATAAAACCATTTTAAAAACTTGCTCATTATACTAATGCAATTTGGAATAATAATATGCTAGCTATATTTTTCATAGTATTAACAATGTTTACACTTATATAGAAGTAAGACATCATTGAGAAGGGTAAATTAATCCTCCCTAGAAGTACCTCACTTAAACCTTGGATTTGGAAAGTGATTTCTTTTACTAAAGAGTTTTTATGAGAAATTTAACTATAGCACAAGCAATTACAAGGTTTCCTTTAGCACCTACTAGGAGAATAATACTTTTACAAATTTTAATATATAACCATTGTAGTTGAAAGTTCATGCAAAAATGGGTTTTATACCAGAGAACTAGGTAAGAACACATGGTTAGAAAGTTTACTAATGGAGAGTTTGAAGATTTAAAAGAACTCAATAGTTATGAACAATACCATAGACCAATCTCTACATAACATTATGTAGTTGGGTTTACACATAGGTGCAACATATCTTCCTTTTTATAAAAATGTTAGGTCCTTATGTTCTTATGGACAGAAGTAGAATTGTTCTTAAACATTTTCAAAATGAAACATATAAGCATATAGTTGAAAAATATAAAGGAAGAATTAATTGGATTCCATATTGGTGGTAAACTTAACATGCATATAACCATCCTTCCATAGTTTTGTTTTACCATCTTTATGCATTTTGATAGCATTAGCAATATCGACGTTACGTCTTACAGGGTCAAGATGCAAACAAACATTTTATTTACTAGCATTTTATCCTATGCTAGTGGAGTGTCATTCATGATCTGGAATTTTACTGGAACAAACTGCTTACCTCTTAGAACCTGTAAAAGAGCCATCATTCCACTGTGTTAGCTGTAAGCTAAGTAATCCCCGATCGCATCTAAGATTCTTTCCTACTTGACAAAAGAAGACAATAACACACTTAGCAGTGGATTAGGATGGAGTATTCTTTTCTCACCTTCTAAAAAACATAAACTGCTATGTTTAACATTCCTAACATAGTACTTTAAGATAAACTAATAATTTATACAGAATCAAAGAAAAGAAATGCTCTTTGTTATTTTTTTTAACTCTTTGAGTATCCGCTAACAGTTAATGGTTCATTGGCAATGACAATCTTGACATTTTATGTTACATGAAAAATTTTAAATTTTTATGAATTTTTGGGTTGTTACACATACACTAAAAGAAGTCTTCAGTGAGGAACCAACTGTAGAGGAAGATAACTTTGTATGTCAGGGAGAGAACTAGGAATCCCACACTGAGGTGGAGGACAGTCAAGATGACTGTGTCTATGAGGCAGCCACTGATGATGTGATCCCTGCAAAGGTTGTTGATCCAATTATGTTTGTTGATGACAGTGAAATAAAACCTGTCAATGTAGACATGTCAAATGATGTGAGTACTGAGTCTCTCCAAGCAAGAGACAGTTGATAGCATCATAGAAGCTACAACAGTTGCTGAGAATGAACAACTACCACTTGACAACAGCACCAAAGAAACAACAACATGTACTCCACTCCAAAATCAGAAAACCAAAAGTTTGAGGGAGATCTATGAGCAAGCTCCTGTTACTGATGAGCATCTACAATATGCTCTGTTTTCTTTTGATCCCACAATTTTTGAAGAAGCAGTGAAGGATGCACAGTGGATTCAAGAAAATGAAGAAGTCAATTATGAAGTAGCTGTTATTGATGAGCAACACCAAGATGTGAATGCTCTCCAAGAAAAGCTGCAATATATTCATTATTTTTCTAACAAAAATTTTTAGTGTGCATAAAAAGATGACAACCAGAAGAATCATGTTGAAACAGAAGATGAAGACTTGCACTATGTTCCAGAAGATGAAGAAGAAGAACTAATTAGCATTAACATCCAGAAGACAAAGAAGAAGAATTCTAAGTACACTTCAGGGAACAAAGTGAAGCTAAAGTTTTTTGAATGAAATGTAAGCCTAGCTGAGACATAGACCAGCAAGCATCTTTTGGCATAGATAGTGCTGATGATGTACTACCAGTTGAGATTAAAGGGGTGTGTTGAAGAGTGTAATCTCACCCGTAGTTAAGTTAGTGAGTTAGGTAACCCACAGTATTTACTCACCTATGGTATTCGCCAATAGTATTGTTGTTTTCTATTTCCTATCTGTTCTTAATAATGAGAACGCATTGAATTTTCCCATTGTGCTTCTCCGTGTATGCTGTCAGTATTAGATTTAAGGGTTTTTCTCAGATAAATTCAGCCTTGAGCTTTTTAACATACTTTTCTCGATACATGGTCTCTATCCTACTTTTTTTCCTAATGTGGCCAAAAATATGGAAAATATATACTTAATTTATTTATAAAATACATTTAACTTGTGATCCTTCTAAGTATTCGATACCATACCTACAATACCATGTGGAGCATGTTATTTCGCAAATATCAATTACATATTTCACTTGAATACTCTCCATCCTGTTACTACTCAAGAAACCAATTGACATACTTGAAGGTGTTGCTGCAGCGAGAAACCAAGAAAGAAGCAGAGTCTCATTTGTCTACATTGTGAAGTTTCATCTCATATGATTTGATCTTTCGTTATAAACATCTGTAAAGTATGTGTATCATACCACGTGAACCAGTGAAGTACAATACCATGTGGAGCCTGTTATTTCGAAAATATCAACGACATATGAAATAATCAAGAAAGAAGCATTTGTCATTTGTGTACCCATTATGAAATCTCATGTCATATGGTGTCATATGGTAACAACTTCTTTTGCATTAACAATATTATTCTTCATCTCTTTAAGCCTTCTAGCTTTCCCCATGTCTCTATCTTCAAATAAATACTTGCATAGAATTTAAATTTCTTTTGGATACGACCTCCCGATCCTATTTCATGCATAATGGCTTCAATTCAAACCAAGCAAACTTCCAAAACATTGGAATTCAAATTGCTCTACCATTACACTATATGGGAGCTCTCAACCAAGAAGAATGTCTTCCTTTCAATTGATCAACCTCTATTTGAGGGAACACACACATAGTCAACTTCATCCATGGACTACAACACTTTCTTCTCTTTACACAAGGCACGACTAAGCTTGAACATTTTAACCAACATACGGATGACAGAAGAGACACTTGATTCAGACTTCAGCTACTAAATGATGACTCAACCTTTATTTGAGGGAGCACGGAACTCTTACCAACACAGAGTTGAACATGCAAACTGAACTTAATCCTACCCTTTCTACGTAGCAAGAAGAGGGCGTTGGAGTTGTTGCCGATGCAACTGTCCTCCCCAAATTTCTTAATTTTTGGGCCCCTCCTCGTGATTTTGCATTATTTTAATCGTTGGATCTTTTGAATGTGTGGTCGTGTTGTATTTTAAAGGCTTAAATCTCGCCCAGGGTTTCGAATTTTGATTGTGTTTGGAACTTATGGTGAGTCTCAGACTCTAAGTCTGTTTCACTCATTGATTAAACCAAGTTTTTTTATTGTGGGTCGTCGTTGCGGAGGTCTAGTAGGTTTCTGGCCGTATTGATTTTTTTAAAGCTGTCTAAACACTTAGAATCTGTATATGGATCGGGAGTCATTCTTGTTGGATCGGAAGCCAGAACCTTTTCGCTTCCGCCGTTGCGGAACCCAGAGTAGTTTAGCACCCGAAGTCCAAATCTTCCCGACTGTCGATACGTGTTGACCTGATTTAGCTGCGTACCCGAAGCCGTTTTTCTTCCGCCGTTGTGCCTGGGGAAGTCATTTGGCTTCCGAAGTGCAAATTCATCTGACTTCCAACTGTGCATCGCCTGGCTCTAGCCTTCTCTTTTCCGCCGTTGTGGCTCTCAAAGTCATTTGGCTTCCGAAGTGCAAATCCGTCCGACTGCCAATTAAAGCCTCTCCCGCCCGCGTTGCGCGTAGCTTTAGCCCTTCTCGTTTCCACTGTTGCGGCTAGGCAAAGCCTTTGGCTTCCGAAGTCAGTATCCTTCCGACTTCCGCGGTAGTGCACCTGGCCATTTCTTGTGGGATAGTCGTTTCAGTTTGTATATTCTGTTGTTTTATTTTATAACGTAGTCCCAATGAGTAATACACTTGGATTAATTGCAGGTGGACGTAAGGAACTGATGCACGAAGACGTAAAGGAGCAGTTTGGAAAAGATCGAAAAGAAACCGACCAGATCGCTAAAAGGGCCATCGAAGCAGAAGGAAAAGTCGATAATGATAAAGGCATGAACCTGACTGTCTGTCCATTACTAAAACGTTCCTAAGTGTATACAGGAAACATAGAAGAATATGGAGCGTTGGAAGAACTGGAAGGTCACACGTTTGGGGGGCAGCCCAAATGATCGGCTGCTGTAGTTTAAATAATTGAAAGTTAGAATTAAGAAAGGACTTTTTCCCTAGAAGAACTTGTAACCCATTTGCTTGTAAGAGGAACTATTTCGTTTTACAATCAGAAACTGCAACTTTTGCCTGTTGGAGAAAGCGAAATGTGGAATGTATCAATGTGATTAAATGAACAATGTTGAAGGGGAACTATTTCGTTTTCAGCTGTGTTTCATTAACTATGAGAGTGTTTAACTTCCTGAACCTATGTTCTTGTTGAATGCTTTTTTTAGTATATTTCCTGATGTTTTCCACTGTGAGTGATGAATGTTGTTCATAAAACAATTGGCTAACTGGTTGTTAAAAAATCTGCAATTGTTCATGTGTCTTCAAAGAAGTATCAGCTATCTGTAACTTTTCATTATGCATGTGCAAAATATATTACTCACCAATGAATGATAATCCTGCTCCCTAGGGATAGTTTAGGTAGTTAGTTTATTTTCTTGTTGTATGCGATTTGGATGCTTGTGAGCCTTAAGACGAGAGGTAAGAACCTGCGCATCATATTGTGACTATTCCTCACATCTTTATCACCCTGCATTGTTAATTAGGCACTTGCATATCATACTTAAGTCAAAAAAAAATACAAATTACACGGTGGACCGGGCCGCAACTGGTAAAGCCTTCGTTTGTTACTTTGACCTACGGTAGTCGGACCGCAAACCGGACGGATTCCCCATTCCAAACAGTCACAGGCTAGTTGGGAACGTTGACTGGGGAGAATCCCTTACTGTTGTTGCCTGCGAATTTCCGGGCCTCAACAGTTTTGGCGCTAGAAGGAGGGCCTCCTATGTATGGCTGGCCGAGGAAATCCGTTTTCCCGAGATTATTCCACCGGTAAGAGTTCTGAAAGAAGTGGGTTTCATAATCCAATTCCGAAAGAAAGAGAACATCTATATTTTGTTGACAACGAAATTGTCAATGATCTGAGAAGACACACCAGGGCATATGTAAAGAAGATCGGAGGATTGCCAATCATCCCTAAATTGCCCAAAAGAGAGTATAAAAGGAAAGATCGTCCTGTAGCGGAAGACTCAGTGTTGGTTGGAGACTGGGAAGAGCTTGTAGAGACAGCCTTACAAGAATTTGTACTACCTTTGAACCAAGAAGGCCTAGATACCCCTCACAGTTCTCCTGCTCGCACTCCAGTTGGCTCACCTCCTCACTCTCCACCTATACTCATGGCAGGAGTAAATGTTAATCCACCACCTAACCCACCTAATCCACCACCTGCTTGGAGAGCCAGATCACCGTTAAACCTGACACCCCCATTACACGACCTACCTCAAGCCTTTGACAAGATGTTTCCCAAGTTTGACCCAAATGAGAAAATACTAGTAGATGATCATCTACAAAGTTTTTACTTGGCAATTGAAGGATTAAGGGCTAGGGAATATGAATATTTGGTATGCAGACTGTTCTCGCATACCCTTAAAGGAGCTGCAACGTCATGGTATTTTGGATTGCCTACTAACTCTATCCCTGATTGGGATACCTTCGAAAGAATTTTCAGAAGTAAGTATGCAACTCAGAAAACTCATGCAGCTCTCATGAAAGGGTTGTGCACGTTGAAGAAAGAAAGAAAAGAAAAGGTGCACAATTTCACACAAAGGTTTGCAGCATATCTCAAGAATTTCTCTGAAATAGATAAGCCTTCAGACAAGGTATTGATTGAATATTATTCTTCAGCCTTAGGCCCTGATTTGGCCATGTTTTCCAAAGGTAGGGCCAAGCCTACTTTGACAGAAACCTATGAAGAGGCAGAGGTAGTGGAAGCTGAAAGAGAAAGTATTGAAGATTATCTAGAACAGTCAGGAGAGAAAGGTGCAGGAAGGAAAGCTTTATTGTTTACTAAGCCTAAGGAAGAAAAGTCACCAGATTTGGAAAACATGGCCAAAATGATGCAGAAGCTTTCCAACAAAATCATAGATATGGAGAAAGAGAAGGAAACACAAAATTTTTATAAGCCATATTATAAGAAAAGAGAGGACAACCATCAGTCTCAACCTCCTCCTCACAATACTGCATCTATGAATTTAACAGAGGTAGGCATGGACAATTTTTGCACTTTCCACCAACAGCCACACTCGGAAAAGAATTTTCCTCAATGGATAAATTCGATGACGTTGGTCATGAATCAGCTGTTGGATTCTAGATTAACAGAAGATGGAGATGAAGAGAGAAAAGAGAAGACTACGTCAACAAAGGAACAGGAAGAGGAAACCATGGCTTTGTGGGATTCTGTTTCATTATTTGATGCTGAAGAGGAAGAGAATCAGAGCTACAAGGACATCATGGAAACCAACGCAGCAACAAGAAGCCAAGGGCCAATCAAAGACAACAGTCTCATCCTACCAAAGATTAAAAGGCTGCAAAGAAATGTAAAGAAATTTCAAAATAAATCCTTGGCTGATAAGATCCCAGAATTCACTATTACCAGCCAAGATCCGAAGCAGAATAATACGTTGGCTAGGCCAAAGGAAGGAAAGATGAATGCTGATAAACCTCATCCCATTGAGCAGCCGATGGATTATGACATCGTGGAGGATTTAAAGAAGGTAAAAGCGAATGTTCCACTATTCGAAATGTGTAAAGTGCCGCAGCAAAAAGAAAGACTGTTGAAAGCACTTGAAGCATCGGATGAGAAGCTGCCCACGGAAAATCAGCCTCAAGAAGAAGAAGAAATTGGAGAAACCAGCGTTGGAGGTAAGTCTAAAAGCAAGCATCCACCTTTCCTCCTCACATTTGAAATTTTTAATCATAACGTGCACAATTGTCTGGTAGAATCAAGGGCGTCAGTTAATGTTATTCCCATATCAATCTGTAAAAAGATAAATGGGGCAGCCTAAGCCATCCACGTGGAGGGTTGTTCAGCTGGATAGGACAGATGTAAAGGTAATTGGTGAGATGGAAGATGTCCTAGTCCATCTGGCATCCAATGACAAAGTATGCCAAGTTATTAACATCGTGGTGGCTGATATACCAGACGCATACGGTCTTGTTCTAAGCAGAGATTGGTCGGCCATATTAAATGGATATTTCGCCTCATATTGGTTGCATCTATGGTTGCCATACAAAGGGAGTCCGAACCAGATTAAGATTTTAAGGGAGCCTCACATGAGATACAATGTTACTCAACTGAATGAGAAGAATGAACCAGTGGATTCTGTATTGGGAAACTATTTTATTGAGTTAGAACCCGGAAATTACCAAGCAGAAGAAGCCAGCAACACATCAGACACTCAGCCTGATCTCCTTCGTTTCTCACAGGCTGATGAGATTGACTGTAAAATAGTAGACTTAGCAGTAGGAATAGATTCACATTCAGTAATTAGTAATTTTTGGATTTTGTTTTTTGATGGCTCTAAAACATTAGAAGGGTCAGGGGATGGCTGTGTCCTGATTAACCCACAGAAGAATAAACATTTCCTTTCATGTAGATTAGAGTTTGAGTGTACTAATAATACAGCTGAGTACGAAGCACTGGTGCAGCGACTAAAGAAAGCGATTGAATTAAAGGTAAGTAATCTAAAAGTTTTTGGGGATTCTGAAATTATTGTGAAACAAATCCGGAATCAAATACATTGTGTTTCCCCTCACTTGAAAGCTTACCAAAATGAGGTATGGGACCTGATTAAATGTTTTAATGCATTCAACATTATTTCAATTCCAAGAAATAAAAACGCAGCAGCTGACCTGCTGGCCACATCAGCCGCTAGGCTCATACCCACTAATAATCAATGTTCTATCGAACTGCTTTTCAGGCCCTCAATACCGGATATGATCACCAACTTGCGAGTGTTCGACAATGATCAAAAAATAATAGAATGCTTGACAAATAACGAGGTCTTTAAAGGAGCCATTATAGATGATGAGGAACATCAAGCCGAGATGAAGTACGATAATTTCATTCCTAAAGGAGTCAGAACGTTAGAAAAAATGTTCGATTTAAATGAAAAATTCAGAAGACCAGCCAACGTGAAGACCCACAGCTCATCTCTGCAGTTCGAGTTGATAAATTTAGGGACTGAGACGAACCCCAAATTTGTGAATCTCGGCAAGTGTTGTTCACCAACAGAAAGAGACAAATTCATCAGTCTATTTAAACAATATAAAGATGTTTTCGCATGGATGTACGAATATTTGAAAACATATGACACCAGCATCATCAAGCATGTCGTCCCCATTAAAGCATGCGTCAATCCATATCAACAACCGTTAAGAAAAATGCATCCAAAATTGGAACCGCTAATTCAGAGTGAAGTGAAGAGATTATTGGATGCTAGAATCATTTTCAAAGTCAGACACTCTGAGTGGGTATCAAACCTGGTACCAGTAAGAAAAAAATATGGAGAGATCAGACTCTGCGTGGATTTCAGGAACCTAAACCGTGCATCAGACAAAGATAACTATCCTATTCCACCCATGGAGCAATTGCTACAAATGGTCTCTGGTTCTGAACTATTTTCATTATTAGATGGTTTCTCTGGCTACAATCAAGTGTTAGTAGCCGAAGAAGACATATTAAAAACAACGTTCAGGACAAAATGGGGAACCTTCACCTATAGGAGAATGCCCTTTGGGCTTATAAATGCTAGAGCAACCTTTCAGAGAGCTATGGACATAGCTTTCCACAGATTGATTGGCCGAAGTGCTGTAGTATACCTTGACGATATTACAATATTCTCGAAGCGAAGAGAAGAGCAAGCGTTTCACTTAAGGCAAATTTTCGAACGCTGTCAAAAATATGGCATCTCACTCAATCCTAAGAAGTGTGTGTTTGCTGTCACGGAGGGCAAGTTGCCGGGTCACATAGTTTCGAAGAAAGTAATCTCTATAGATCCAGAAAGAATTAAGGCTATTGAACAAATCCCCTTGCCCCATAATAAAAAGGGGATGCAATCATTTATGGGAACGATAAACTTCGTGCGAAGATTTGTGCCTGATTTTGCTCAGATTGTCAAACCACTACAGTAGATGGTGAAGCAAAATGCACTATTCAAGTGGACTGAAATTGAAAAGAGTGCATTCAGCAAAATCAAAATTGTTGTCGCACATGCACCATCCCTGAAAAGCCCAGATTTCGACAAAGATTTTATCTTGTATACCTTTGCGTCTGATGATTCACTAGCAGCTGTGCTCACAAAAAAGGAAGATGGGAGGGATGAATTCCCAATATCCTTTATGAGTACTGGTCTGCAGGGGGCCGAATTGAACTACCCGGCTATTGATAAACAAGCTTACGCTGTATTCAAGGCAGTAAAACAATTCAGGCCTTATATTTTAAAAAATAGAACCAAGGTAATCATCCCCTACCCAGCTGTAAGGTCTCTTCTTATACAAAAGGAGTTGGGAGAAAGAAGAGGCAACTGGGTAACAGCTCTTCAAGAGTACAACCTTGAATTCAAGCCAGCATCTATAGTTAAAGGACAAGGGTTATGCAAACAGATGACTGAAAATGGAAAAAATGAAGAACACGCCTATGAAGATGAAGTTGAAGTACATGTAATGGAGGTATGTCCTTTGTTTATAGCTCCTGAGTCTTGGTATAGAGACCTCGTGCATTACCTACAGGTCGGACTATTGCCAGAACATTGGAATTCCAAGCAAAGGAGAGCAATGCGTCTTAAATCAGCCGCATATCAACTTGTTGAAGGAGTATTATTCAGGAAGAATTATGACAAGGTTCTTCTCAGATGCTTAGAAAAGGAAGATGCGAAGAAAGTGATGGCAGAATTGCATGACAGTCCTGTTGGAGGACATTATTCAGGGGATACCACAGCCCACAAAATCCTCAGGGCAGGTTACTATTGGCCTACGCTCTTTAGAGATGCACACGCACATGTCAGGAAGTGTGATATTTGCCAAAGGTGTAGTGGGAGACAGCCTAAAGCAGCAGCACCTCTAAAGCCTGTGATGATCACGGAGCCATTCAAGCAATGGGGACTGGATATTATTGGAGAAATAAAACCGAATTCTTCTTTGCAACACAAGTACATTCTGACCGCTACTGATTATTTCACTCGCTGGGTAGAAGTTGTCCCGCTGCGCAAGATAAATGAAGATGAGGTCATCAGCTTCCTACAAGACCACATCATGACCAGGTTTGGAGTTCCAGTTTCGTTAGTTTTTTATAATGCTAAGTACTTTTCATCAATTAAATTGACTGCTTTTGCTCATGATAAAGGGATAAAATTGCATTATTCTGCTAATTACTATCCACAAGGAAATGGCCTGGCTGAATCCTCCAACAAAAATCTGATTATAATTTTAAAGAAGACTGTGGTAGAAAACCAGAGGAGTTGGCACTCAGCATTACCAAATGCCCTTTGGGCCGATAGGGTCACCCCCAAGTCTGCGATTGGAGTGTCTCCATATACCCTTGTCTATGGTAAAGTAGCTATCCTTCCTCCCAATATCATGCTACCATCTTCCACACTGGCTCAAGAGTCTAGGGGGTCAGATGATGAAATTTTAAAAGTAAGAATATATAATCTCCTAAAAGCAGAAGAGGCTAGATCTAAAGCTAGAGAACGCTTTAAGCAACAGCAGGAGTTAGTTAAAAGATGGTTCGACAAGCATAAAGCTAGAACAAAAGACTTTGAAGTAGGAGACTTAGTCCTCAAATGGGATCACCCCCATGATGAGAAAGGAAAGCACACTAAATTCCAGTAGCTGTGGGTAGGCCC
>LPNX011214214.1:4082-25313 GCA_001517045.1 Pseudotsuga menziesii | reverse complement strand
CCGTCAAAAGTATGCCGAGTGGGTACTCGTTGGATGCGTAATTTAATTCCGCATCCAACGAGCTCTCCCGATCGAAATTTGAGTAAAAACACAGGGAGACATGTCAAAAATACAAACAAAAAAGTAGTTTTTTTTCTTTTTTTCCTCCAAAATTAATAAATATTATTTTATTATTTTAACTGTTATTTTATTAGTTCATTTTAGGAGGCCCATTTTGAGTTGAAATTTCCTCTAATGACAGCAGAGNTGGGAATGATAAACATTTTTGGGTCTCAGACTGTGTGTTTTGTATAAAATAATTTCTTCCAGTTTAGTCATTTTCTCGAATAATTCTATGTGCATTGAAGTCCTACTTAACCCCTGTGAAATAAACCAGATTCAAAGAGTCTGGAGCACTATGTTGAGGCTCCATCCACGTCACACGTAAAATGTTCTAAGGAGCGCATTAGAGGAAATTTCAACTCAAAATGGGCCTTTTAACTTTTATTCAAATTCCATGTCATCATGTGTTAGCCAATGAAATTTCTTTAAATTTGAAATACCGTATAGGCCTTAAACACTTTTTTAATATAAATTTGGGGATAGGTATAATAAAAAAAACTACTTTTTTTGTTTGTATTTTTGACATATCTCCCTGTGTTTTTACTCAAATTTCGATCGGGAGAGCTCGTTGGATGCGGAATTAAATTACGCATCCAAAGAGTACCCNGAAACGAATTCCAAAAGGCAAATAAAGAGTCAAAACTCCTATGAAAGCATCATAAATCAAATCAGGTGCTGAATCATAAGTATTAAATTGCCGAAAGATCCTCTTCGTCCGTGAGCTGAAACTTGAAGTACACCACTCACACAAAAGGAAACTATGGGATAGAGGATCCTAAATTAAGATTCAGTAAGAAAGGCATGTAGGAGGACTCATATATAAAAGGGACAAAAGTCCAAAAGCACAAAAGTGCTAAAGTGGCATGGGAATGAGGAACAAACGAATATTTATGTTTACCATATGCTACAATCCTGTGGGGTCCAAGCTATCAGCTACCTGAAGACAAAGGTAATAATGAAACTCATCCTCTGGCCTCAACAGAGTCATCTGGACTTGAAAATCTTGGTTTCCACTTCCCCAAATTGGACTATTATCAATGATTGAGGATACACACTTCTGTCATTTGAGAAATCCAGATAGCTGGAAGAATTTAATAGATGCATTTGTGGGTTAAACAGTCTACCACTCAAAGAGTAATCGCCCAGAAATCTAGGTTCACCAGGTAATCGCCAATTGTTGCCGACGCAACTGTCCTCCCCAAATTTCTTAACTTTTGGGCCCCTCCTCGTGATTTTGAATTATTTTAATTGTTGGATCTTTTGAATGTGTGGTCATGTTGTATTTTAAAGGCTTAAATCTTGCCCATGGTTTCAGATTTTGATTGTGTTTGGAATTTATGGTGAGTCTCAGACTCTAAGTCTGTTTCACTCGTTGATTGAACCAAGTGTTTTTATTGTGGGTCACCGTTGCAGAGGTCTAGTAGGTTTCTGGCTGTATTGATTTTTTAAAGCTGTCTAAACACTTAGAATCTCTATATGGATTGGGAGTTATTCTTGTTGGATCGGAAGCCGGAACCTTTTCGCTTCCGCTGTTGCGGAACCTAGAGTAGTTTAGCACCCGAAGTCCAAATCTTCCCGACTGCCGATACGTGTTGACCTGATTTAGCCACGTACCCGAAGCCATTTTTCTTCCACCGTTGTGGCTGGGGAAGTCATTTGGATTCCGAAGTGCAAATTCGTCCGACTTTCGACTGTGCATCGCCTGGCTCTAGCCTTCTCTTTTTCCTCGTTGCGGCTCTCAAAGTCATTTAGCTTCCGAAGTACAAATCCGTTCGACTGCTAATTAAAGCCTCTCCCACCCACGTTGCATGTATCTTTAGCCCTTCTCATTTTCACTGTTGTGGCTAGGCAAAGCCTTTGGCTTCCGAAGTCAGTATCCTTCCGACTTCCGCGGTAGTGCACCTGGCCATTTCTTGTGGGATAGCCGTTTCAGCTTGTATATTCTATTGTTTCATTTTATAACGTAGTCCCAATGAGTAATACACTTGGATTAATTGTAGGTGGACATAAGGAACTGATGCACGAAGACGTAAAGGAGCAGTTTGGCAAAGATCAAAAAGAAACCGACCGGATCGCTAAAAGGGCCATCGAAGCAGAAGGCAAAGTCGATAATGATAAAGGCAAGAACTTTACTGTCTGTATGTTACTAAAATGTTCCTAAGTGTATACAAGCAACATAGAAGAATATGGAGTGTTGGAAGAACTGGAAGGTCACACGTTTGGGGGGCAGCCCAAACAATCGGCTACTGTAGTTTAAATAATTGAAAGTTAGAATTAAGAAAGGACTTTTTCCCTGGAAGAACTTGTAACCCATTTGCTTGTAAGAGGAACTATTTCATTTTACAATCAGAAACTGCAACTTTTGCCTGCTGGAGAAAGCGAAATGTGGAATGTATCAATGTGATTAAATGAACAATGTTGAAGGGGAACTATTTTGTTTTCAGTTGTGTTTCATCAACTGTGAGAGTGTTTAACTTCATGAACCTATGTTCTTGTTGAATTCTTTTTTCAGTATATTTTGTGATGTTTTCCACTGTGAGTGATGAATGTTGTTCATAAAACAATTGGCTAACTGGTTGTTAAAAAATATGCAATTGTTCATGTGTCTTCAAAGAAGTATCAGCTATCTGTAACTTTTCATTATGCATGTGCAAAATATATTACTCACCAATGAATGATAATCCTGCTCCCTAGGGATAGTTTAGGTAGTTAGTTTATTTTCTTGTTGTATGCAATTTGGATGCTTGTGAGCCTTAAGACGAGAGGTAAGAACCTGCGCATCACATTGTGACTGTTGCTCGCATCTTTATCACCCTGCATTGTTAATTAGGCACTTGCATATCATACTTAAGTAAAAAAAAATACAAATTACACGGTGGACCGGGCCGCAACCGATAAAGCCTTCGTTTGTTACTTTGACCTACGGTAGTCGGACCGCAAACCGGACGGATTCCCCATTCCAAACAGTCATGGGCTAGTTGGGAACATTGACTAGGGAGAATCCCTTACTGTTGCTGCCTACAAATTTCCGGGCCTCAACAGGAGTAAGACTCAACAGCAAGATCTCCAAACAAAATACAAACAGTTCAACATACAATGGCACATGACTCATTCATGAAGTGAGCACAGAACCAATAGACATAAATTAGAAACACTCGGCTCTGATACCAATTGTGGGAAGGCGGGGCAGTGTTTCTCTTACTTTCGGAAACACACACATATCACTTAGCTCAGTAATTTTCACCTACAGGACTGTAACAGCTAGTTGTTACAGCTGACAGTACTCATAAAACTCAAATCAACACCTACAGGACTGTTGCAGCTGGCTATTACAGCTAACAGTACTCTACAGGGGGTGTTGCAGCAGGCTGTTACAATTGACAGCAACCTACATAACAGTAACAGTTGAGTTGCAGCTGACTGTTTACCAACTTTATGATAACCCCTGTGTTCATAAACTTAATACAAGTATTCTATTGAATCAATAAATCATATGAACCGTTATGCAAAACTCTGATTTCTCATCGATCTAATTGCAAATAGTAAATATGAGCTTTCTAACTCAAAACAAAGTAAAACACAAAAAATACACAATAAAATTCAGAAAATTATCATGCTAAAACAAAATCTTAAACTTGAATATTCAACAATGAGTTTTCAAACTCATAAAGATAGAGAGGAACATAGCAGCAAGATTACAGAGTTGAAACTCTGTTTGATATTCAACTCAGAATTTGTATTCATCACGATGTCTTACTCTATATCTCTCTATATTACAAAATCAAGATTACATCGGTATTTATACACCATGAGATTAGTCGGTCTTCATTAATTAGCTTGACCTTTCACAATATTTTCTGTTCAGAATTTAATTAATTCTCTGCCCTTTCTTGAACTAGAACAAGAAGGATGAATGCCCTTTCAACAATCTCATCGTCTGGAACAGATCAGTGAATACCTCTTCAAAAAATGGCTCTTCAAAAAGCATTGTAGTACTCTGCCCCAATAATTATTTGATGAACTGTGACAGAGGCTCTAACTGCTTCTTCAAAAATCGATGTGGTGTGATGCCCTTTTGAAACCTTAACAGAATCAAAGCGGTGTGGCGGTGGTTAGCTCTTCAGAGTTTTGGCAGTGACTTAGTAGGACGGTGAATGACATTTCAAAATTTGTTGCGGTGAATAAATTAACCGCTACCAACAAGTTCTATTTTGCTCTTTAAGTCCATTTATCTATATCCCTCTATTAAGTTTATGTCGAATCTTTGTGTTCTAAGTTTATGTCAAATCTTTGTGTTCTTTTGTGTTGTCTATATATTGGGACTATAAAGCTTCTTGATTCTTTTACTGCCTATATTCTTTCCTTTACTCTTGTTCATTCTTTATAATTTTTTCATACTTTTAATATAAGTATAACTTTTCCCATTAGAAAGAAAAAAACAAATAATTTAACATAGCGTTGTACTAAAACTAATTTACAAATGATATGACGTTATTTTTTTAGATTTTGATTTGGGAGGAACCGAGACAGCAGGGAAGGGAAATAGATGCTTCTGTGAACACAGATAGGGTGTAGTGTCATATTTTTTATATGTTGAAGAGTGTAATCTCGCCCGTAGTTAAGTTAGTGAGTTAGGTAACCCACGGTATTTACTCACCTATGGTATTCGCCCATAGTATTGTTGTTTTCTATTTCCTATTTAAGTTGTTCTTAATAATGAGAAGGTAGTCAATCTGCCCATTGTGTTTCTCCGGTTTCATTCTTTTCTTTCACATGGTATCAGAGCTTACGACCTAATCCGTCCATTGTTGGGGTAAACCTTTTCACAAAGTGGAAAGCACTCTCCAGAGCTATTGCCTACAAAGCAACACTTTATTTTCTTTTATTTTCCAGATCTGATTTTTTTTTTGTTTTTTTTTATCTAACCCTTAAAAAATAAAAGATCTCACTTCCTTGTTAGCTCCACTGCCTCCCACGCATGCATTCTTCAGGCAATCGCTTTGAACACAGTAGCTCCGATCTACACAAGAGATGATCCAAAGTTGCATGTAAATACTGAAACGTGTGTTTGCATGTAAAGACTGAAACGCTCCAGCTATTGGTTTGCTCTGGTTCACGTGGCTTCCTAAGCTCTTCAAATCGTAGATCCCACATTCAAATGATCTGGATTTTTCAAAAAAAATATTGCATGATCCAAAGTTGCATGTAAAGATTAACTGAGCTTAAGGCCTGATCCTAGGGTGAGTAGTAGTAGATATCTCATGGGTGATTACTTGATCTGATCCGTGGTCATTTTTTAAATCTGATTTGACATAGTAGCATATATGATCGAAGATCTAATCGGCATTGATTTACAATAACTGGCACAAGCGCCTACATTGGCTATTTCCAAATATTGGAGACTGTAGACAACAGCTCTGTGCATTTCTTCGCATGTTGGTGGATACTAGACAATAGCAGTGAAAAAAAAATGCTATTGATTGGAGGAGTCGATCCACAAAGAAACAAGGCATCCGCTGTGAAGAGACATAGAATCGTTTACTTAAGCAAAAGAAAGTGTTGGGACAATAGTTTAAAAAATTAAAAAAATCATGAAGTTTTGATTTTTTTCAAAAGTCAGATCATAGATTTAGATCTAAGTCTTATATATATTATTTCCAGATCTGAGTCTTTATGGCCTGCAGCAGGCTGTCTTTTCCCACCTGAACTTCAGGTCTCCTACCTCCAAGCGATCTCAGTGGGCCGCATTGTTTAAGGGACGCGCCACATTGTTTCAAAGTTTTTTTTATGCAGCAGTGGTTTGACTCCACCACCCACACGTTCTGCCACTAATCGAGTAATACCAGCTCCTTCTAGCGCTCATCCTAGATCGTGGCCTAATCCTCATGACTTCTAGATCGTGAAGCCCTTTTTTTTCTTGGGTCAAATAAAAAAGAGGGGAATCGGGAGAGCTCACCATCTGATCATCCAATCTTATTGGAGATTGTGATCTAGAAAAGGAAATCTACTCTTGAAGATGGTGCTACCAGAAGCAGTCCCAAAAGAATTTGAAGAGGTAAGAAATATCTTAACACCAGAAGGTTTATGGTAGATCTTTAATGGAGATGAGTATGATGTATGGACAATCAAAGTAATTAATGTGTTAAAATTACAAGATTTGTGGTACTTCATAGTTGAAGAGGATCCCATTGATCCAGAAAAGTTTAATGCTTTGACATAAATGGAAAAAGAAAGAAGCCAAGTTGTTGCCTTATGTCTCATACAAGACAGGATAGACTATTCTCTATTTCATTACATTGTAGAAGGTGATACTCCAAAGAGAGCATGGGATATTGTCACATGCCCCAATTTGCAAAACAATTTTATGTTATTGAGGAACATTATGTTATATTTTATGTTAAAGTTTGTAATTAATGACCGACTGGGGTCAAGGATAATTTAATGTATTGCAGAATATTTTATTAATAAATAAATAAAATATGAGACAACAGCTTAGGGAAGCTGTTAAATGAATTTTTATTGGTCACTTGGTGGAGGAGACTAGGTTGAGAGCATATTGACAAGTGGCAGCATCCTCAAACTACTTCTAGATGTTGCAGGTGCCAACTTCCCTATATTTGTGGTCATGATTCCCCAAGAAAGTGGAACAGGAGCAGGTGGCTCATTAAGTCAAAACTAACTCAAAAGACTCAGGCATGCTTATAAAACTTCCCATTGAAGACAGCTGAGGCTGCTCATTCTGGATTTGTGATCATTCTGAGTGAATGAAGTGCACATGTCAATTTCAATGGAGGGGACTTGTTGAAGTAAATTTGAGGGGATAAGTGTTGAACACTGAACTTGTGCAGCTATTCTAAGATGAAGTTCTTACTATTGTAAGCAAGACTGAGTTACTGTTGAACACTCAGTAGAGTTGCAGAGGATCTCAAGATTACATCTCTCACCCAGTGCTCTACCAGGAGGATTAGGGGACAAGCTTGGGGGTCCTGAGAACTGTTGTTCATCTTTTCTTCAGGATTTGGTTGGGAGAAACAGCCTCCTTAAGCTGTTGTCACCTCATCTATTTGACAGGTTCTACTTGTTTAAGTTCAGTTAATATTTGTTTTATGCATCAGAAAAGTTTAAGAGTTTTGCATGAATATATATATTGATGTTTTATTTCTGTTAGGGTTAAGTAAGAAGAATTATTTATGTGGTGAAAGCTAGTAACTTGTTAGGTTAGGGTTAATCAGTAGAGATAATACTGAGTTAGCTGATAGATAGGAAAATTACCCAAACTGTATTTTTTCACCACTCTTGCAAGGCAGTACTCTAGTACAGTAGGTATGCTTAATTCAGATAAGTAGATTTAAATAAAATTGAATGCAGATGTAAATATTTACTTCTACAGGTTTTTGGGTAATCAAATTACAGAATTTTAGCTGTATTTGTTTTATCTATTGAAAGTACCTAAAATTATCTTATTCCAGGTAGAAAAAAATTAAAAGAATATGTACTAGTATGCATAATTTTTTTTCAGACAACCAAAATTAGTAAAGTACATATTATAAATTCAATAGGTAAACCCAAATAAATAATATAAGCTCAGTAATTATTTTTAAAAACAAGATTTATTATTTTAAAACAGTAATATTAAATAAATAATAACCTAGATAATTTAATTATAACAAAAGCATGTAAACTAGGGTTATTGAAAATAAAACCACTAACTCTGTAAACCTTTAAGAATATTTACGGCTTACAAAATATCTGTTTTTCACAACAGAATAAAATATAAAAAATTATATTATCAAAAGCTTAGTAATAGAGTTCAGAAATCACAGAAAAATAATACATTTCTACAATAAACAACATTCTCAGTCTTATTTATAGTTGTTTTTCATTACAGTAGCATTTATTTTACTGCTAGTAAAATATTCCTTATCCAAGGTCTACAAATCTTTTTCTTTTAATAAGAAACAATAAATTCTTACTGATCAAGTAACCCTAAATACCAAAAATTTTAATAACAATAATAATAACTAAATAAACATAATTCACACAATTTTTAAAATCAACAGAGATACTGCTAAATCCATTTAAGCAGTAAAAGTCCTTCTAATATTAAAAGCAAACTAAACAGACAGAGTTAAGCTTGCGGCATTTTTCATTTATCTATCAACGCTTAAAAGGCTAGTCAAAAAACTATTTCTCCAGATATACAAAACTCACAAAAATAAAATTAAAACATCTATATGTTCACGGCTACAAGAGCCGTCTCAAATCAAGAGTAGCTATAACTACTACCATTCATTTTTTTCTATATAAAAAAACCTCATTAAATCTTCAAGAAACCACCAAGCGGCTTGACAGTACAGTCATGGCTTAGAGCCAAAATCTCAAAAACTATTACCATCTATTTCATCTCAGGCCGAGAAGGCTCAAAAACTAAAATCATGAAGTCGCGGCTGTGACAACCCATATCCATTCATTACAACCGCCACTAGGCCTTAAAAAACTTGCAAAGTAAAAGAACAATAGTAGAACTAATAACCACGGCTGAGCCATAAACTACCACACACTACGGTGCTACCATTTTTCCCACCATAATTTATATGCAGGAAAAAACCCCAAATGCCATCAAGGCTTACCAGGGGAAGCGCTCTCGCTGAAGACTGTGGGTTGAGACTTCTTTTCAACTTCAAGTTCGAGTATGGAGAAACCTGCACACATAAAACTTTAACCCGGTTAGTTTACCCTTATTTATTTTACCTTAATGAAAACCCTCCCATTTAAAACTGAAAGGAAATAGGGTGTTTTTACCTTTTTAAAAACGCGTAGCAGTGAAGTCGTGAAATCCACCCAAGCCTGGTTCGAAGGCACATCAGAGAAGGTAAGCCCTGCGAATGGATTTGTGCAGACTACATTAAAAACCTCAACCGACTCTCTCTTTACTGTCAAAAATATTCGACACTCCCACAGTACTAAAATTAACACAGAAAGACAACTACGAAGACCAACAAACCCACAGTACTCCTTCCACATGTGAAAAACCACTTACAACAGCTATCAACTTCTTACCCACTCCTCTACACAAAACGCAGCAAGGTTACAAAGGCCTGCGTACAAATATATTCAATGGAGGGTTCCATGGTGCTATGGCGACTACGAGCCTTTGCCTCAACCACTCGACATCCAACAATACAAGCGTAATTTTAGGGTTTACACATTTTTATATGGCGATACAAGTCAACGAGAAACTCTAGCTCTCCTTGCCAACCACGTGTCCTCAAATTCTTTTCAAATGATGGGTATCAGACTATAATAGAAAGTCTCGATCATATCCTGCATAAATCATTGAAGTGTTAAGTCAAATCCAATTTACTCTATTGCATTGTAATAATACCTTGCCATGTTTCGATTTCTTGGCTATAACCATAGGATAAATAAAAACAGTTTAAAAACTTGCTCAATATACTAATGCAATTTGGAATAATATTATGCTAGATACACTTTTCATAGTATTAACAATGTTTACACTTATATAGAAGTAAGACATCATTGAGAAGGATAAATTAATCCTCCCTAGAAGTACCTCACTTAAACCTTGGATTTGGAAAGTGATTTCTTTTACTAAAGAGTGTTTATGAGAAATTTAACTATAGCACAAGCAATTACAAGGTTTCCTTTAGCACCTTCTAGGAGAATAATACTCTTACAAATTTTAATATATAACCATTGTAATTGAAAGTTCATGTAAAAATGGGTTTTATACCAGAGAACTAGGTGAGAACACATGGTTAGAAAGTTTACTAACGGAGAGTTTTAAATATTTAAAAGAACTCAATAGTTATGAACAATACCATAGACCAATATCTACATATAATTATGTAGTTGGGGTTGCACATACGTGCAACATATCTTCCTTTTTATAAAAATGTTAGGTCCTTATGGACAGAAGTAGAATTGTTCTTAAACGTTTTAAAAATGAAACATATAAGCATATAGTTGAAAAATACAAGTAGGAAGAATTAATTGGATTCCATATTGGTGGTAAACTTAACATGCATATAACCATCCTTCCATAGTTTTGTTTTACCATCTTTATGCAGTTTTATAACATTAGCAATATCGACGTTACCTCTTACAGGGTCAAGCTGCAAACAAACATTTTATTTACTAGCATTTATATCCTATGCTAGTGGAGTATCATTCTTGATCTGGAATTTTTCTAGAACAAACTACTTACCTGTTAGAACCTGTAAAAGAACCATCATTCCACTGCGTTAGTTGTAAGCTAAGTAAGCCCCGATCTCATCTAAGATTCTTTCCTACTTGACAAAAGAAGACAATAACACACTTAACATCAGATTAGGATGAATTATTCTTTTCTCACCATCTGAAAAACATAAACTGCTATGTTTAACATTCCTAACATAGTACGTTAAGATAAACTAATAATTTATACATAATCAAAGAAAAGAAATGATCTTTGTTTTTTTTTTAACTGTTTGAGAATCCCCTAATAGTTAATGGTTCATTGGCAATGACAATTTTGACATTTTATGTTAGATGAAAAATTTTAAATTTTTACGAATTTTTTGGTTATTACATGTGGTATCAGAGGACAAGGTTCAGACATTAGGCCTAAATGTGACTCAACTTGCATAAATAGAACAATATATTTAAATAAGTATACTGATTTTACTTTTCTTTTGAATGATACTTCCAAATAATTTTTCTAAGTTAACTACAGGTATAGAAAGACTGGAGGAATATGCAGATGAAGAGTCCCCCTGTGACTGAACGAAATAATTTTCAAAGAGAACCTATACAAGAAGAAATAACTAATAATTCTTCTGAACTACTACAAACAGTTAAGGAGATAAGAATAGAAATGGAAACGGTCAAAAAGGAAAATAAGAGAATTCTGAGAGCTCAGGAGGAGCTAAATCAAATTTTGATGAAAAGATTTCAAAATGAAGAAAAAGATAAACAAACAAAGTTTAATGATATGCCTTACCAACATAAAGATTAAAAAACTAAACAGTTTAAAATCGAAAGTAGCTCATCTTCTGAGGTGTATGGTGATTCACATAGAAAGAATTATCAATAAACTAGTGATAGTAGTGAAGATAATCATTATACTAGGAAGAGAAAGTTTAAACCTTATCAAAAAATCTCTGGAGAATTCAAGAAAATCAAGCCACCAACCTTTAATGGTGAAACTGAGAAGGGAGAAGAGGTGGAGTCATGGTTGTCCAAGATGAAGAAATATTTTCAAATTTACAACTACTCTAATCAACTGAAAGCTAGGATGGTTATTTATAATCTCACTGGGAAAGCAGATATTTGGTGGCAAGACCTAAAAAGAGTAAAAGGAATTAGTGAGAAAAACATTAATTGGAGTACATTTAAGAAATATTTCAAGAAGAATTTTTTGTTTGAATAGTATTATGAGGAGAGGGCTAAGGAATTTTACAAACTAAAATTGGGAACAATGAATATGAAAGAACTAAATAGTAAATTTCTAAGTCTACTCAGGTATGTGACGTGTATTGTGGACAAGAAGCCTAAGGTACAGCGGTTTCTCAGTTGTTTACCCTATCATATAAAAGACAGAATTGAGTATGACAATCCAAAAACTTTAGAAGAAGAAATGAGAAGGGCGAATTTCTGTTATGAACAGAATCGCAAAAAGGAAAGTATGACCAACTGGAAGGCCAAAAGAACCAATAATTTTTAACATAAGAAGAAAGGTTTTGTACCTAACCGAAATTTTAAGAATAATAACACACGAAATTTTCCTAGTAAAAATTTTCAAGGGAACAAAAGTAATTCACAAACCAATCCAAATGGTCAAGAAAATAAAGAATTTGTTAATAACCACAGCAACTATACCAAGAATTTTGAACGAAAGCAACCAATAAAATGCTGGGAATGTAATGGTCATCATTATTCATTAGTTTTCCCAATCGAAAGAATACTGTTAGAAGCATACACACGATGTAGGAGGAGATGACTGTCGGCAATCTAGCGAGGATAATGCCCAGGATCAATGCAGCATTGGAAAATAGGCAAGCGGATTATCAAACTTCCATGGTGGAAGTGGAAGGTAAGCTAAATCAAATACCTATATATATTTTAATCAATCCAGGAGCTAGTTTGAGCTATATTTCTCTTGATTTAGTAGAAAAGTGTAAGCTATCAATAGAAAATTTTGCAAAGTCTTGGTTAGTCCACTTAGCTACTGGTGCAAAGAAAAAGGTAATTTAACTTTGTTAAGAATTGTACAGTAACAATGGATCAGTTTGAAACCTCTATTAAGCTTAATATTTTACCTTTGGGTTCATATGATATGTTAATTGGTATGGATTGGCTAGAACAGCATAGGGTAGTCCTGAACTGTTTCGATAAAACCTTTACTTGCGTAAATAACGATGGAGAAACAGTAAATGTAAAAAGAATCCCTGGGAAAACAACCATAAGACAGATTTCTGCTTTGCAACTTAAGAGAGTTGTTCGAAAGGGCTATAAAGCCTTTGCTGTAACAGTAATTAATGAAGAAAATAATAATAACAAAGATAAATTAAAACTGGAAGACATTCTGATCCTAAGGGAGTATTCATATGTATTTTCAGAATAAATTCTGGGACTGCCTCCGAAACAAGAGTTAGACTTTACTATTGAGCCGGTACCTGGTGCAGTGTCCAGCACAAAAGCCCCTTACCAAATGAATATACTGGAATTAAATGAACTAAAGTTGCAGTTAAAAGAACTGATTGATAAGAATTACATTAGACCTAGTGTGTCTCCCTGGGGAGCACTTGTTATTTTTGTTAAGAAGAAGGACGGAACTCTATGACTATGTATAAATTACCATCAACTAAATAAAATGACTATAAAAAACAGATAGCTGTTACCCCGCATAGATGATCTGTTTGACCAGTTACGTGGAGAAACGGTATTCTTGAAGATTGATTTACAATCATGTTACCACTATATCCGAATCAAAGATAACGACATCTTTAAAACAGCTTTTAGGACCCGGTATGGTCATTACGAGTCTGTCGTTATGCCATTTGGGCTTACTAATTCCCCAGTTGTTTTTATGTGTCTAATGAATAATGTAATGCATAAATATCTTAATAAGTTTGTGGTCGTATTCATTGACGACATCTTAATTTATTCAAGGTCTGAGGAAGAACATAAAGAAAATTTAAAAATAATATTGCGAGAGTTACGAGAACATCAACTCTATGCAAAATTTAGTAAATGTGATTTCTTTACGAATAAAATTCAGTATCTGGGTCATGTGGTGACTAAAGAAGAAATTTGTGTCAACCCCAAAAGATAAAGGCAATCAAGGAATGGCCAATCCCAAAAGACGTAACTGACATCTGATCATTCATGGGGATTACTAGCTATTATCGAAGAGTTTTCAAGAATTGCAGATACCATAACTTCTTTACAGAAGAAAGGGAAGAAATTCGAGTGGAGTCAAAAGTGTGAAGACAGCTTTAAAAGGTTAAAAATATTATTAACTACCGCACCAAACTTAAGAATTGTTGACCCTAATAAATATTTTATAGTATGTACTAACGCATGCAATGACGGTTTAGGTGGAGTTTTAACTCAGGAAGGACTTGTCATTACTTATGAGTCTAGGAAGCTGAAGATTCATGAGAAAAATTATGCGACCTATGACATAGAGTTAGCTGTTGTCATACATGCCTTAAAAATGTGGCATCATCATTTAATCGGAAGGAAGTTTATATTAATGACAGATAATAAAGGGTTAAAATATCTGTTGGATCAACCTAACTTAAATGCTAGGCAAGCTAGATGGCTAGCTTTCCTTAGAGAATAAGATTTTGAAATCCAACATATTAAAGGAAAAGAAAATAAGGTTGTTGATGCATTAAGCAGAAATGCAAAACTGAATTTTACAGCAGCAATCAACACCTATAAAACAGATTTAGAAGAACAACTAGAAGATGGAATAGGACAAGATGAAAATTATCGAAAATTACAAGCAAAGGTAAGAGAAAATTTATTTGAAAGTCTAAGTACAGGGTATAGTTTGAATGAAAAAGGATTATTATTGTATAAAGATAGACTATACATACCTAATGTACCTAAGATTAAGTTGATGATTTTAAACGAAATTCATAAAACTCCTTATTCAGGACATCCTGGTTATCAGAAAACTATAACCATGCTAAGAAAGGGTTATTCTGGCCAAACATTAAAAATGAATTGATAGAATACATTGCTAAGTGCTTTGGAATGTCAGCAAGTAAAGACTGAACATCAACATCCAGTTGGGCTACTTCAGCCATTACCTATTCCTAGCTGGAAGTGGGAGATAATTAGCCTTGATTTTATCACAGGACTACCTAGAAATCAAAACTTAAATGACTCAATAATGGTAGTTGTTGATAAATTGAGCAAAGCAACTCATTTTATACCTATAAAAACTACTTATAAAGATGCAAATATTGCTGATATTTTCTTAAAACAAATTTTTCGGTTACATAAAATACCGAAGGTAATAATTTCAGACAGAGACCCTAAGTTTACGGGAAACGTTTGGAAGTCTTTTTTTTAAAGGATTAAATACTGCATTAAACTTCAGCACCTCTTTCCATCCTCAAATAGATGGACAGACTAAAATAGTAAATCAAGTATTGGAGGATCTGCTCAGAATATATGTAAAGGAGCAGATAGGTAAATGGGAAGATTACTTACACCTAGTAGAATTTGCTTACAATAATCACTATCAAGCCTCAACAAGGTATAGTCCTTTTGAAATTTGTATGGCAGGAAGTGCAATACCCCCATCTCATGGAGTAATCCAATTGACATGCTAGTATTAGGGCCTGAATTATTAAAAGAGATGGAGTTAATTGTAAAACATGTACAAGGTAATTTGAAAGTTGCGCAAGATCGACAGAAAAGTCAAGCAGATCTTAAACGAACTCCAAAGGAGTTCCAGGTAGGAGAACATGTATTTATTAAGGTGAGACCTAAAAAGAGTTCTCTGAGGTTAGGTAGTTGTGCTAAGTTAGCACCCCCGATATTGCGGACCTTTTGAAATACTATCCAGAATAGGACAAGTCGCATATCAGTTAGCTTTACCGTCAAATTTAAGAGTTCACAATATTTTTCATATTTCTGTACCAAAAAAATATGTACATGATGGTACTAATGTTATTAACTGGAATGATTTGCAGGTGGAACCCGAAGGAGATTTTCTGGTGGAACCGTATTGTATCCTCGAAAGGAGGGAGATCTCGCTTCGGAATCGCACCATTGGTCAAGTAAAGGTGCAATGGAAACACTTTAGTCCAGAAGAAGCCACCTGAGAATTGGAAAGTCGTATGCAAGATGCATATCAAATTCTATTCCACGAAAATTATTAAGGCTGAGGAATAAATAACATCGAGGACGATGTTATAAATTAAGGGGGTGTGTATGTCACATGCCCCAATTTGCAAAACAATTTTATGTTATTGAAGAACATTATGTTATATTTTATGTTAAAGTTTGTAATTAATGACCAAGTGGGATCAAGGATAATTTAATGTATTGCAGAATATTTTATTAATAAATAAATAAAAGATAAGACAATAGCTTAGGGAAGCTGTTAAATGAGTGTTTATTGGTCACTTGGTGGAGGAGACTCGGTTGAGAGCATATTGACAAGTGGAAGTATCCTCAAACTACTTCTAGTTGTTACAGGTGGAAACTTCCCTATATTTGTTGTCATGATTCCCCAAGAAAGTGGAACAGAAGCAAGTGGCTCATTAAGTAAAAACTGACCCAGAAGAGCTAGGCATGCTTATAAAACTTCCCATTGAAGACAGGTGAGGCTGCTTATTCTGAGTGAATGAAGTGCACATGTGAATGTTGATGGAGGGGACTAGCTAAATTAAGTTTGAGGGGATAAGTGCTGAAGATTGAACTTGTGCAGCTATTCTAAGCTGAAGTTCGTATTGCTGTAAGCAGGACTGAGTTACAACTGAACACTCAGTAGAGTTGTAGAGGATCTCAAGATTACATCTCTCACCCAGTGCTCTACTAAGACGATAAGGAGACAAGCTCAGGGGTCCTGAGAACTGTTGTTCAGCTTTTCTTCAGGAGTTGGTTGGGAGGAACAGCCTCCTTAAGCTGTTGTCACCTCATCTATCCGACAGGTTCTACTTGTTTAAGTTCAGTTAATATTTGTTTTCTGCATCAGAAAAGTTTACGAGTTTTGCATGAATATATATATTAATATTTTATTTCTGTTAGGGTTAAGTAATTCATGTGGTGAAAGCTAGTAACTTATTAGGTTAGGGTTAATTAGTATAGATATTGCTGAGTTAACTGATAGATAGAAAAATTACCCAAACTGTATTTTTCCATGCCTCTTGCAAGGCAGTACTATAGTACAGCAGGTATGTTTAATTCAGATAAGTAGATTTAAATTAAATTGAATGCAGATGTAAATATTTACTTCTACAGGTTTTTGGGTAATCAAATTACAGAATTTTAGCTGTATTTCTTTTATCTATTGAAAGTACCTAAAATTATCTAATTACAGGTAGAAAAACAAATTAAAAGAATATGTACTAGTATGCATAAAAAAAATTATACAACTAAAATTAGTGAAGTACATATTATAAATTCAATTGGTAAACCCAATAAATAATATAAGATTAGTAATTATTTTTAAAACTAGATTAATTAATTTAAAAGAGTAATATTAAATAAATAATAACCTAGATAATTTAATTATAACAAAAGCATGTAAACTAGGGTTATTGAAAATAAAACCACTAACTCTTAAACCTTTAAGAATAGTTAGGGTTTACAAAATGTTTGTTTTTCACAACAGAATAAAATAAAAAAAATTATATTATCAAAAACTTAGTAATAGAATTCAGAAATCATAGAAAAAGAATACATCTCTACAATAAACAACATTCTCAGTCTTTTTTTTTCATTGCAGTAGCATTTATTTTACTGCTAGTAAAATATTCCTTATCCAAGGTCTACAAATCTTTTTCTTTTAATAAGAAACAATAAATTCTTACTGATCAAGTAACCCTAAATATCAAAAAATTTAATAACAATAATAATAACTAAATAAACAGAATTCACACAAATTTTAAAATCAACAGAGATACTGCTAAATCCATTTAAGCAGTAAAAATCATTTTAATATTAAAAGAAAACTAAACAGACATAGTTAGGCTTACAGCCTTTTTCATTTATCTATCAAGGCTTAAAAGCCTTTTCAAAAACTATTTCTCCCGATATACAAAACTCACAAAATTAAAATTAAAACATCTATCTATTCACAGCTACAAGAGACGTCTCAAATCAAGAGTAGCTATAACTACTGCCATTCATTTTTTCTATATAAAAAAAAACTCATTAAATCTTCAAGAAACCACCAAGCAGCCCGACAGTAGAGTCACGGCTTAGAGCCAAAATCTTAAAACCTATTACCATCTATTTCATCTCGGGTCAAGAAGGCTCAAAAAATAAAGTCATGAAGTCGCGGCTGTGACAGGGCCATATCCATTCATTACAACAACCACTAGGGCTTAAAAAACTTGCAAAGTAAAAGAACAACAATATAACTAATAACCACGGCTTAGCCATCAACTACCACACACGATGGTGCTACCATTTTTTCCACCATACTTTATATGCAGGAAAAAACCCCAAATGTCATCGAGGCTTACTAGGGGAAGCGCTCTTGCTAAAGACTGTGGGTTGAGACTTCTTTTCAGCTTCAAGTTCGAGTATGGAGAAACCTGCACAGGAAAAACTTTAACCCTGTTAGTTTACCCTTATTTATTTTACCTTATTGAAAACCTTGCCATTTAAAACTGAAAGGAAACATGGTGTTTTTATCTTTTTAAAGTCGCGCAGCAGTGAAGTCGTCAAAGCCACCCAAGCCTGGTTTTAAGGTGCAATAGAGAAGGTAAAGCCTTGCGAATGAATTTGTGCACATTAGAGGAAATTTCAACTCAAAGTGGGCATTTTAACTTTAACTCAAATTCCATGACATCATGTGTTAGCCAATGAAATTGATTTAAATTTGAAATACTGTATAGATCTTAAAGACTTTTTTAATGTAAATTTGGGGATAGGTATCATAAAAAAAACTACTTTTTTTTGTTTGTATTTTCAACATATCTCTCCATGTTTTTACTCAAATTTCGATGGGGAGAGCTCGTTGGATGCGGAATTTAAGGTATTTCTTGTTTTTGGGGTAGCGAGGTCCGTCAAAAATATGCCAAGTGGGTACTCATTGGATGCGGAATTTAATTATGCATCCAACGGGCTGTCTCGATCGAAATTTGAGTAAAAACACGGGGAGATATGTCAAAATTACAAACAAAAAAGTAATTTTTTTATTTTCTTCCTCCAAAATTAATAAATATTATTTCATTATTTTAACTATTATTTTATTAATTTTTTTTAGGAGGCCCATTTTGAGTTGAAATTTCCTCTAATGGAGTGCAGTAAAAACCTCAATCGACTCCCTTTTTACTATCAAAAATCTTCAACACTCCCGCAGTACTAGAACTAACATAGAAAGACAACGACGAAGACCAACAAACCCACGGTACTCCTTGCACAGGTGAAAAACCACTTACAACAGCTATCAACTTCTTACCCACTCCTCTACACAAAACGCAGCAAGGTTACAAAGGCCTGCGTACAAATATATTCAATGGAGGGTTCCATGGTGCTATGGCGACTACGGGCCTTTGCCTCAACCACTCCACATCCAACAATACAAGCGTAATTTTAGGGTTTACACATTTTTATATGGCGATACAAGTCAACGAGAAACTCTAGCTCTCCTTGCCAACCACGTGTCCTCAAATTCTTTTCAAATGATGGGTATCAGACTATAGTAGAAAGTCTCGATCATATCCTGCATAAATCATTGAAGTGTTAAGTCAAATCCATTTTACTTTATTGCATTGTAATAATACCTTGCCATGTTTCGATTTCTTTGCTATAACCATAGGATAAATAAAAACAGTTTAAAAACTTGCTCATTATACTAATGCAATTTGGAATAATAATATGCTAGCTATATTTTCCATAGTATTAACAATGTTTGCACTTATATAGAAGTAAGACATCATTGAGAAGGATAAATTAATCCTCCGTGGAAGTACCTCACTTAAACCTTGGATTTGGAAAGTGATTTCTCTTACTAAAGAGTTTTTATGAGAAATTTAACTATAGCACAAGCAATTACAAGGTTTCCTTTAGCACCTACTAGGAGAATAATAATTTTACAAATTTTAATATATAACCATAATTTAAAGTTCATGTAAAAATGGGTTTTATACGAGAGAACTAGGTAAGAACACATGGTTAGAAAGTTTACTAATGGAGAGTTTTAAAGATTTAAAAGAACTCAATAATTATGAACAATACCATAGACCAATCTCTACATAACATTATGTAGTTCGGGTTACACATAGGTGCAACATATCTTCATTTTTATAAAAGTGTTAGGTCCTTATGTTCTTATGGACAGAAGTAGAATTGTTCTTAAACATTTTCAAAATGAAACATATAAGTGTATAGTTGAAAAACACAAGAAGGAAGAATTAATTGGATTCCATATCGGTGGTAAACTTAACATGCATATTACCATCCTTCCATAGTTTTGTTTTACCATCTTTATGCAGTTTGATAACATTAGCAATATCAACGTTACCTCTTACAGGGTCAAGCTGCAAACAAACATTTTATTTACTAGCATTTTATCCCATGCTAGTGGAGTATCATTCTTGATCTGGAATTTTACTGGAACAAACTGCTTACATGTTAGAACTTGTAAAAGAACCATCATTCCACTGCGTTAGCTGTAAGATAAGTAAGCCCCAATCTCATCTAAGATTCTTTCCTACTTGACAAAAGAAGACAATAACACGCTTAGCATCGGATTAGGATGCAGTATTATTTTCTCACCTTCTGAAAAACATAAACTGCTATGTTTAACATTCCTAACATAGTACTTTAAGATAAAGTAATAATTTATACAAAATCAAAGAAAAGAAATGCTCTTTCTTATTTTTTTTAACTGTTTGAGTATCCGCTAACAGTTAATGGTTCATTGACATTAACAATCTTGACATTTTATGTTACATGAAAAATTTTAAATTTTTACGAATTCTTGGGTTATTACAAATCCACTGAAAGAAGTCTTTAGTGAGGAACCAACTGTAGAGGAAGATAACTTTGTATGTCAGGGAGAGCACCAGGAATCCCACACTAAAGTGGAAGACAGTCAAGATGATTGTGTCTATGAGGCATCCACTGATGATGTGATCCCCACAAAGGTAGTTGACCCAATTATGTTTGTTGATGACAGTGAAATCAAACCTGTCAATGTAAACATGTCAAGTGATGTGAGTAATAGTCTCTCCGAGCAAGAGAGAGTTGATAGCAGCATCGAAGCTACAACAGTTGCTGAGAATGAACAACAACCACTTGACAACAGCACCAAAGAAACAACATGTAGTCCACTCCAAAACCAGAAAATCAGAAGTTTGAGGGAGATCTATGAGCAGGCTCCTATTACCGATGAGCATCTACCATATTCTTTGTTTTCTTCTGATCCCACAATTTTTGAAGAAGCAGTGAAGGATGCAAAGTGGATTCAAGCAAATGAAGAAGTCAATAATGAAGTAGCTGTCATTGATGAGCAACACCAAGATGTGAATGCTCTCTAAGAAAAGCTGAAATATATTCATTATTTTTCTAACAAAATTTTTTAGTGTGTAGAAAAAGATGACAACCAGAAGAATCATGTTGAAACAGAAGATCAAGACTTGCACTATGTTCTAGAAGATGAAGAAGAACAAATACTTAGCATCAAGATCCAGAAGACAAAGAAGAAGAATTCTAAGTACACTTCAAGGAAGAAAGTGAAGCTGAAGTTTTTTTAATGAAATGTAAGCGTAGCTGAGACATAAACCAACAGGCATCTTTTGGCATAGACAATGCTGATGATGTATTACCACTTGAGATTAAAGGGGTGTGTTGAAGAGTGTAATCTCACCCGTAGTTAAGTTAGTGAGTTAGGGGTGTGTGCAAGAAGTTGAGGGTCTCTGTCGGCAC
>LPNX011214202.1:29927-40868 GCA_001517045.1 Pseudotsuga menziesii | reverse complement strand
ATGAAATCGGAATATTTTTTTAAAATACCATTGGGAAGACAACATAATATTCTACAATTTGTTTTTTACTACAAGTCGAAATTCACATGGAATATATGCGTTTCGAGGACTTCTATCTAGAACATGAGTAAAAATTCAGCTTTTCATTGCCAAATTTGGCCAAAAAGTGTTACCCACCTTCATGGAATCACCCACTAAGAAACGGGTTGGTGTAGTTTATGAAGATGAAGGTTGGGTTGATGGAAAGTATGTCCCTCTTTCTGAAAGAATCAACCAAGCAGAAGATAGTTCAACATTTAGTTCTTCTAAGGCACTTAGAGCAGCGAAGCCTCTGTTAAAGATTTCCAAATTATTTTCATTTCTTTGAACATTAGAGGGCTAGGGGGGAGCCCAAAAAAAAGGTCCCTTAAAATATTCATTGAGTTGAATCCAACGAATGTGTATTTCTTTCAAGAGACTATGTTTGAGGCACAAAAATCTTGTGAATTTATTTTAAAAATTCAGAAAGACAAGGAAGCATGTGCCATTGACCCTGAGGGTATGTCAGGAGGACAGACAGTCTTATGGAATCTGAGTTCATGTGATGTTAATCCTTATAAAACAACAGTTGGTATTTTGTTGGAAGGGAGGGTTCAAGGTTTTACTGATACGGTTCGTCTGGTGAACATGTATGCCCCTTATAAAGAGCGTAAATATTTTTGGGAGGCGGTTAATGCCATTAGGGTTTTGAGGCTGAAAAACCTCATAATTGGTGGTGACATGAATTTCACTTTATTTTCTAATGAGGTATGGGGAGCGCTGGCTCCTTTGGATCCACTAGCCTCCTTCCTGCAAGATCTGTTTTTTAGGAACAATTTGGTGGATATTCATCTTGAGAAACTAATTTCTACTTGGAAGAACAATCATCATTGGGATAAATGGGGAGGTAAGATATTGGATATGTTCTTCTTAGAGAATTGCTTCCTTGACAGAGAAAACTTAAGATTTGGAACTTGGAACATTGTCGCAAATCTCTTTGGCCATTGTCCAATCACATTGCAAATTGAAGAAGAAGATCCTGGCAAAAAATTCCCTTTTAAGTTTAACCAGTATTGGCTAAGAGAGGAATCCTTCTGCAAAATGGTAAGGGAGGTATGGCCTACTTTACTTATTGATTCAGGTTTAAATGTTATGGACGGAATAGTGAAAATCTTTTGAAAGAAATTTTTTTTGGTCAAATCCTGGATAAAAATGAAATAAAAGGATGACATGAAAGAGCTCATTTTGTATGAAGCGCTCATTAAGGGAATATTGGTAAGAAACCTGACTATGAATGTCTATGTGGAGGATTGATCTACCTTAAGAAATTTGGAGTCAAAGAAGGAAGATATTCTTAAAAGAGCCAAAGAACTTTGGAGGCTAAAAAGTTAGGAAATTTGGGTGGAGGCTGGGGACAAGAACACATATGTTTTTCATAAGTAGGCCTCGCATAAGAAAAATATTAACATGATCTGGGAAATATCTTTCCAACTGTGTGTTAAGTATACTTCTCTTTCTGGTATTTAAAGGGAAGTTGTTCATTTCTTTTTCAATATGTATAAATATCCATGAAAGAATAATATTGGAGACCAAATGCAGGTATTAAAGAACTACCCCTCTTTTTTAGCTACGACGAAGGTTTGGATTTGGGAAAATAAATAAGTTTTGATGAAGTTATAAAAGCTCTTAAAATATTTACAAAGGACAAAAGCCTGGTCCAGATGGGTGGCCTGCTGAATTCCTTCTGATGTTTGTGGATATTTTGGGGAAGGACTTGCTAGAGATCGATGAATTTTCTAGAACTAAGAAATTTATGTCGGGAGGGATAAATTCCACCTACTTGACTTTGATTCCAAAAAAAGAAAGACTAGTCTCATTTGGGGATTTCAGGCCAATTTCCTTGTGTAATTTGATTTATAAACTGGTTACTAAAATCATTGCTCTAAAGTTGAAATCTACTTTTTTATGAGAAAATATCCAAGGAACAGTCCGATTTTTTAAAGAACGGGAAAATTGTGGAAGCTATTGTTATTACTCAAAAATGTCTGCACTCAACAAAATCTAAAAGACCGAAGACCCTAATTTTAAAGATGGACCTTGCAAAAGATTATTACAAAGTAGACTGGGGCTTCCTTCGCCTGGTTCTTATGCAAATTGGTGTGCCTCCGGATGTGACAAATTGGATCATAGCCTATGTTTCTTTAGAGATTTTTTCCATTCTCATCAATGCCAATCCATCTCAATTCTTTTCAAGTTCTTGAGGCCCGAGGAAAGGATGTCCTTTATTGCTTCTGCTCTTTCTGCTAGTGATCGAGGGGTTTAGAAGGCTCATCTTTGAAGAAAAAATTAAAGGAAAATTTTTAGGTATGAAGGTAGCTACTCAAATTTGTATTACGCGTCAGCTTAACATATTAAAGAAATCAAGACGCCGTATTTTTATTCCTAAGTTTTTGTAAACATAAATTACTTTAAAGAAAGTATGCCACCACGTTTAGTAAAGTTATCACACTTATACCTAAGAAGGACAAGCCATCTGGATTCAGTGATTACAGGCCTATTGCCTTATGCAACCTACTTTACAACTTTATCTCAAAAATTATTGCAAATCGGATGAAGACCACCCTCAACAAAAGCATTTATGCAAAGCAATTCAGTTTCTTACCTAGGAGGTAAATACTAGACGATTTTGGCATTCTTCAGGAAAGTCTGCATTCCATTAAAAAGAATAACTTTGGAGACTTTATCCTTAAACTCAACCTGGAGAAGGCTTATGACATATTAGATTGGACTTTCCTCTGTCTTGTCCTTTTGTAGATTGTCCTGCCATATGAATTTACAAGATGGATAATGATGTGTGTTTCAACCACTTCCTTTGCCATCCTAGTCAATGGCGCACCCTCAACTTTTTTCAGGAGTGCCCGTGGAATCAGACAAGGATTCCCCTTATTACCATTTCTCTTCATTTTGGCTATGGAAGGGCTCTGCTGACTCTTCAACAAAGCCAAGTCTGATGGCTTATTATTAGGGGTGAAAGTTGCCTGTGGATTAGCCATCTCCCTCCTCATCTTTGTGGACGATGTCATTATCCTCGGTAGGGGATCAGAGTTGGAATGGAGCTTAATCAAAGAGCTACTTAATATGTTTTTCTCTGCATCCTGTATGTCTATCAGTTACTGAAAGTCCATGTTTAGACACAATTGCTCTGATGATTAGCTAACCAGTCTCATCACAAATATATTCAATATCCAGGCTGACCACATTGACAATGGGATGAATTACTTAGGCTATCACTTGAAGCCGAACCACTACATTATGTTCAACTAGAACTCGATCCTAAACAAGATTCACCTTAAGCTCGAGGGATGGATGTCTTGATGGATTTTCCTAGGAGGCTGACTCACCCTTACTAAGGCAGTTATGCAGAGTGTTCTGGTTTATTGGCTTTCCGTGATGAGATTTTTGACTGGGGTCATCAATGGCATTCGAAGGACTGTTTTCAATTATCTTTGGAGCGGAAACAATAGCAAGTATAAATACTATCTATCCAACTGGGGATCTCTCTCTTCTCCTTGCAATATCAGCGGTTGGGGCATCAAAGACTTCACCCATTTCAATTCATCACTATGCGCCAAGAGCCTGTGGCAGGCCTTACATGATGATGGGCTATGGGGGAAAGTCATTAGTTACAAGTATCTCCACAGGCTGCTAATCGAAGTATGGCTTAGATTCAGCTTTCTCCGACATCACAATTGCTCACTGATCTGGCGTAGCCTGGCTGATACCCTCCTCCTCATTTCTCCTAAAATCTCTTGGTTGGTTGGTCGAGGCTCGCAAATCTTCATCGACATAGATCCGATCGTAGGTGTGGACATCCACGTATTTCCTAACAAGCTGATACAACACCTTCATGATAGGAATGTACATGATCTCACCCAGATTTATGTACAGAACGAGCAGGGAAATCCCATGTGGAGAAACGGGGCATCACTTGACATCTTTTACCACTTCAAGAAGGAATGGGCCTCATACACATCCTCTCTTATCACTGCAAACATTCAACTAAACCGTGAGCCTGATCGCATTGTATGGACAGGAAACCAGAGAACCGGACTTGTCACAACCAAATCTATGTATGATTATTGCATGTCTCTATAGGTACCTCCTCCCCAAGCGAGTATGCTCAATCGCTTATGGAGCGGCCTCGTTCCAACGAACCTGAAATGCTTTGTGTAGCTATGTATCAGGCTAAGGATCCTCACCTAGGATGGTTTGTAGAAGCATGGCCACTCTGGCCCTAGCTGGTGCGGCTTATGCTCTAACAGTTCAAAGAGTGTCAACCACATCTTCGGTGAGTGTATCTTCTTTCAAGCGGTATGGACGCTCATATCTTCCTATTTTTCTCTTTCTATTAGCTAGGAAAAACAGATCTTATATGATAATTATGTGCACATCTCAAAGAACCATAGAATCCTTATTGACTTCCTGACTTCCATTATATGGTTGGTGTGGAGAATGCGGAAGAACATCATCTTTCAGGATTAGAAACCAGATTGCAACCTGATGGGATTGAATGCCATAGGATGGCTCCTATCTTATGACTGTATGGAAAAGCATTCGCATATCAGGCAGACAATATCATTGCAGACAAGACAACAGGGTATTGTTGGATTTTTTTATGGTGTTGAGTAGAGGGGTAACTGTGGTACCGGTATGATTATCAAGATCAATTAAACACTGAACTATAGACTCAAGATGAGCATTGGCCCTGGATCAAACACCAAAGCATAGTTACTTGTGCTATGCAGTTTATTATATTTTTCCAAAACCAAAAATATCCTATCAGTTAAGATATTTGGAGATTCTAAGGTTATTGTGGATTGGGAAAAGGGTCTCCACAATCTGCATATCATTCAACTTAATCTTTAGATCAGCAGGACCAAAGAACTAAAAGATTTCTTTCAGAATTCTTGATTTAGCCATATTTACCGAGAACAGAACTCCGAAGCTGATATATTATCCAAACAAGCCATCGGTGATGGAATGGAAACCATCAACTAGCCCAAGCTCGAGGGGACAACTGTTCTAGAGCAAGGTTCGTTAAATATTAGTTTAGCTGGAATATGAATGTATGTACTGACAAGTCTTGGTATTTTATGATTTGGAATCCAATGACTCGTCTTATGGCTGTACCCACGTCAAATATTATAAGACCTATGGAGAATATGCATATATGTATACCGTTAATCAGATTGTAAGTTACAACTTTCAATAATATAAAGTTGCTCTTTTGTGTGAAAAAAAAAGTTATGCGAGACTTTTTCTTTTTTAAGTTATGGGAGACCACTTTTTTTCCTTTATGAAAAAGTTATGCAAGGCCAATTAATTTGCACGAATGTTTGCAAGCTTTTTAGAGCAGTGAGCCTTAGGAAGTTACCAATGTATACGTGAGAAGAGATGAGAAATATGACACCAAATATTCGCAATGACATCCCAATGTAAAATACCTCCCACTTGTAAAAAACATCCCAATGTATGCAAGAACATTTCATGGCAATCGAATCTGGAGAAGCATTAACATAATTGTCACATTAGACACTATTTTTCTACAACAAGGTAGTGACCTTTCTTAAGTCATTTTTCAAAAATTCCTCATGAATATCAAACAAGCAAAGCCTACCTTGGAGGATTGGCATATTCTTATGTGCAGGACAAATTCATTCTTGACTCATGAATAACAACACATATTTCAAACTTCAAAGCATTTATATGCAACTGACAATTTAGTCACAGTGCATAATAAACAAATATGCAAATTGCTAAATGTTTTCGTAACAATAAATTGTCTTAAAGAAAACACGCC
Source organism: Pseudotsuga menziesii (assembly GCA_001517045.1). Classification (NCBI taxonomy): domain Eukaryota; kingdom Viridiplantae; phylum Streptophyta; class Pinopsida; order Pinales; family Pinaceae; genus Pseudotsuga; species Pseudotsuga menziesii. Next base: position 34,990 of record LPNX011214202.1, on the reverse strand, counting down.
ACCGCGTTTAGTAAAGTTATGCAGACTACTCTATTGTTTTAAGTTATGCGAGACCACCATTTTTCCTTTATAAAAAAGTTATGCGAGACCGATTAATTCGTAGGAATGTTTGCAACCTTTCTAGAGCACTGTGCCTTTGGAAGTTACCTATGTATAGCTGAGAAATGTGAGACCAAATATTCGCAATGACAAACTATCCAATCTTAAGAACGGTGGGTCACGACTCACCGCGTTTTCAATACGAAGTCTTCTTAAAGTTTTTTGGGGAGTTTTCATATCAGTGGATCTGAGGAATTTTATGCCAAGTTTCCGAAACAACAAGCGTTTTAGCAGTCAACAATTAAATCCGTACGAATATTCTTCCATGATTTGCGGTGATTAAATCGGTACGAAGATTCTTCTTTGATTTGCATAGATTTATAGCAATTTATAATTTTGATTTTGTTAATATTAATAATAATAAGTTTATAATATTTATATAACGTTAGAGAATTTAGAGGAACTTAAGAGGCTGGCTGGGCGGAACAGTAGGTCGTCGCAGGTCCACGCTGGCGACCGTGCAGCGGCAGCAGCAGCAGTAATGGCGGACTGCACCGCTTGACCGTAAGCAGCAGCAGTAATGGCGGACTGGACATCAACGATGAAGATTATCCGAATCGTCGGACGAAAAATATGGACGGATGAAAGAAAAAAAAAACGCATTAATTGGGGAGTCGACTCCCACTTGTTAAACGCCTTACGGCGTAATTAATAATAATAAGTTTATAATATTTATATAACGTTAGAGAATTTTAAAATGTTTGTGAATAGTTTTGATAATAAAAATAATATAATAAATGTATAAAAAAAAATGATAACTAATAATTCAATACTGTTTTAAATAAAATGTAAATATTATTATTTAAATATAAATATTTATTGAATTTACAAAATCTTAAAATTAAGAAAATACATAAAATTATAAATTGTGGTAAAAATAAGAATATAATGTTATAAATAATATAATTTCATTTTGTAAAAATAAGAAGTTGTAAATGTATGGTTACAAGTTCAAATTCTTCTTGGGTCAAAACTTACCCCAAAAAAAAATCATATTTTTTCCAATATGATTAGTCTAAATTTCATAAGATTATAATTTTGTACTCTAAAAATCACTAAAGTTGTCCAAAAACTATATAAAATTTTTAGAAATTTGAATATTTTTAGAAATTGTGAACCCTTAAAGTTTTGCCTATTCACATTAGTCACTCCATTAATAGTAAGTCATTGTCCCATTATAGTGAAGCCAAACCCCCTTCATGAAGATGCAAAGGAGAAGATCATTACCCATTAAGCCTAAGAGGCTGGTGACATCAATCCATATAGTGAGAGTTTCACTTTTCTTTGTTATGTCTAGGGGTGACATATAGTGCATACAAAGAGAAGAGGTTAGAAAGTAATAGTGTTGATGTACTTCCACTATTGGGTTTGCTCACCCGTTTGCAAATACTCGACCTCGCTCTCAATGATTTTTCAGGTACCATTCCACTTGCTTTTCCAAATCTCTCTTCTTTGACTACGCTGGTGCTCTGGTCCAACAATCTAGTAGGAAATATCCCCCATGAGTTGGGCTCCCTACCACATTTGCAAATTCTTAACTCGGGAGAGAACGGCCTCACAGGTACCATTCCCTCTTCCTTCGGTAACCTTTCAAGCTTGACTCAATTGATTCTTTCGGAAAACCATCTCCGCGAACCCATTCCACCGCAATTGGGTTTGTTCACCAGTTTGCAAACACTCCACCTCGGTATAAATGATTTTTCAAGTACCATTCCACTTGTTTTTTCAAATATCTCTACTTTGACATTTTTAGATATGTGCGAGAATAAATTGTCAGGTACCATTCTACCATCTTTCTTTAAAATGTCTAACTTGAGTTTGCTCAATTTATGGGGAAACCAACTTAGTGGTAACATACCAAAATCAATTGGAAAATGTTCCAAACCGGTATCACTTGCGTTATCGAATAATGAGTTGAGTGGAAGTATGCCAATATAGTTGGGCAAGGTATCCCTTCTCGAAAGGCTACTCCTTCATACTAACCAATTTGAGAATGACAACCCTACAACCATGCTTTTTCTTGTAGTTCTTACCAATTGTTCTCACCTAAAAGAATTATATTTAAGTAACAATAAAATAGTGGTGTCTTGCCTTTTACAATAGGTCAACTTTCTATCAATTTGTCTAAATGGTCATTATCCAACAATAGATTACATGGAAACATCCCTCCACAAATTGGTAACCTTAGCAATCTCTTTTTTCTAGATTTAAGTGAAAACCTTTTCAATGGTAGCATTCGAGGACTTTTAGGAAACCTTCAAAAAATAGAAAGATTGAATTTAAGTAACAATAGATTAGAGGGAAACATCCCTAATGACTTTAAAAGCTTACAACACCTTGGTCTCTTGGACATTAGTGGAAATATTCTCTCTAGAAATATCCCAAATTTCCTTACACCTCTTAAGTAGCTAAGAAGACTCCATCTTCATCACAACAAGTTAACAGGAAGCATACCTTCCAACTTAGGGGATTGTACAAATTTGGAATTGCTCGACTTGTCCCACAATAGGCTCACCGGCAATATACCACATGAAATTGCTAAACTTTCCAATCTACAATTCTATTTGAACTTGTCATGTAATTTATTAGAAGGTTCCTTACCAAGGGAGATTGGTAAAATTGCAATGGCTCAAGCTATAGATATTTCTGCCAATCAGTTGACTGGGTCCATCCCCCTTGCACTTGGAAGCTGTAGTGAACTACAATTATTGAATTTATCTCAAAATGCATTACAAGGTTCTATCCCATATTCAATTGCAAATTTACAAAGTCTCATGAACCTAGATCTCTCTTCCAATTCCTTATCAGGGACGATATCAGTTACTCTCAAGAAGTTGAAAATGCTTAAGTATTTGAATTTGTCTTTCAACAATCTCACAGGGGAAATTCCTAAAGATGGGTTTTTTGGAAATAAAACAATTGTCATGTCCTTAGTTGGAAATCCCAACCTCTGTGGGCCACAAGCATTACAATTACCAGCATGCCAAACACCAAGGGGCCATTTTTCATTTGTGAAAAGAGTAGTATTGTCAGCAAGTGGAGCTATTGTTTTTATACTGTGTTTCCTACTCTTGGGATTTTGTTGGAAAGGGAATATGCATATGAAAAAATTTGATTCTTCTCAATCCATTTTCCAAAAGTTAGAGCACAAAAGGATCTCATATCAAGAGCTTCATGTAGCAAATAATGGATTTTCCAAGGCCAACCTGTTGGGAACAAGGAGTTTTGGTTCAGTTTATAAAGGAATTATGAGTGATGACACACTTGTTGCAATTAAGGTTTTCCAGTTGCAAAAGGAAAAGGTTGAAAAGAGTTTTAGAGTAGAATGTAGTTTCTTGCAGAAGGTTCGACACCGAAATTTGGTGAGAATTATAACCTCATGTTCTAGCCTCCATTTCAAAGGATTAGTGTTCCCATTTATGTCTAATGGAAGCCTAGAGAAACATTTGTATCCGAATAGAGAAGAAAACAATGGTGAAGATGTATGTGAATTGAGATTAAAAGCAAGAATAGACATTGCCATAGATGTGGCCCATGCCATGGAATATCTTCATCATGATTGTTTTGTTCAAATAGTGCACTGTGATTTGAAACCTAACAATATACTTTTGGATGAAGACATGACAAGCCATGTAACAGATTTTGGTATTTCAAAATTTAATTGATCCAGCCTCTATTGATTCACTTACTTCAACACTTTCTTTGAAAGGATCCATCGGCTACATTGCCCCAAGTATGATATTTTAGAATGTTAATTTTAGTTGTATTTTTTCATCAACAATTTTGTATGCATTGGATAAAATTCGATACAGGTTATCTTCAATGCAAAGTATGGATTAGGTGGAACAGTGTCTACCAAAGGAGATATTTATAGCTATGGCATTTTGTTATTGGAAATACTTACCAGGAAACGACCAACTAGTGACATGTTTTCTAGAGACCTAAACTTGCACAAGTGGGTGAACCTATCATTTCCAAATAGAGTGAAGGAGATAATTGACCATAGTCTTTTTAGCGAAATGGATGAAGATGGATTTGAAGAATAAAGTGTATACAAGTGCCTACTTTCTTTGCTCCGGGTTGGGTTGCTTTGTTCTAAGTTTTCGCCTAATGACCAACCAACTATGAGAGATGTGGTAATCGTGTTGGAGAGTCTCTGAGAGGATTTGAAGACAAATGCAATTTCTCCTAGAAGATCAAGACGAAGCATGTCCAATTTGCTTAGCGATATAAATGCAACAAAGAATAATGCGCATGCATCAAATGCCCAAATTTCTTCCACATTTAGTTTGTGAAAAATTTAACACAAACAAAATCCAGTCTTGCCATTAATATTACAATAGCATTTTTTAAACTTGTAATTGTTCAAAAAACCCTTTTGTTTAATAATTTATATTTTGTAATTATCAAACTTTTTATTTAATAATTTATATATGTTTGTAATTATTGTCATTATAAAAATTATTATTTTTTATATCAAGATATTATGAATTACAACTTTACATTTAATTTAGATTATTATCCACCTATAATGTTAATATTTTTATCTGCAAAATAAATTGTTTAGAAATTTAGTTACATTTTTTTGTTTTTAAATAAAAAAAATATTAAAAATAATCAACTAAGAGAGGGTAATGAATTCAATTGATAAACCATATTAAAGTTTAATTAATTTGTTGATATTATTTAAACAAATTTTCATAAATGCATATTCTCTAATGTGTTTAGACTTAAAAAAATATTAAACATAATCAACTAAGAGAGCCTAATAAATTCAATTAATAAACCATATTAAAGTCTAATTAATTTGTTGATATTATTCAAACAAATTTCCATAAGTGCATATTCTCTAATGTGTTTACACTACTTAATTGTAAACTTACAATTTATTCAGCCAAGAGAGAAAAGTTCATCAGTCTGACACCTTCGAATATAGAGAGGTTTTGTTATATACTGTATACCCT
>LPNX011214202.1:0-29003 GCA_001517045.1 Pseudotsuga menziesii | reverse complement strand
TTTTTTAAAGTATGCAACAATACCTTCAATTATTGATATAAATTAAGGATAATTACAATGAAAATTTCTGAGTTTTTTGAGGCATACATCCTAACCACAACTCGCTCCATAATGGGGATCCCGATCATAGAAGTTCTACCCAAGATGATGCACCCAAAATAAACCCAAACTTTGGTCGGTGGCCCTTAAAGTGAAAAGTTCCCCCCTGGGTTGACTATGTCTACAAAAAAACTGAAATTGATAACAAAAAACTACAGGCCTCAAAATGCAAAAATAGGTCATAGTACAAACTACTTGTGGCTACAAACCCCCTTCGGCTCGACTTATGGAGCTAGCAGCTCACTGGTGAGCCTAGCAGTTCCCTCCCCCATATTCTTAGTTGCTTGGGTGAGATATCTTGCCAGCACATCATCCACCGAACGTGCTCCCTCCAATATGGTATCCTGGCCACGCCTGATCTTTGCAACGGCCTCTCTTATTTCCTTCACCGTCCAGTCATGAGCTTGAAGTTCTTTGGCCAGGAGGATTCTTACTGCCCAAAATGAATTAGCATCAATCATTCGTCCTTGGTGGGACTCCATTTCTCTTAGAAGGGAAACCTACATAAATGATATTTGAGCCTCAATGGTTGTCGGGGTCTCTGCGAGATATTGGGATCCCTAGTTAAAGTCTAGAGGGAGGATATCCGAAGTCCTTTTCACGCCTAAGCGAACCCTCTCAACAGAACTGCGTCGAGAGCCTCTCCTACTTCGCATGTGCCATTTGGGGGCCATTATGCATAGAACAAGAGCCCGAGGTGAATGAAATCTCACCAACTAACTAAAGCCAACAATTCTGGTAATGCATAAAAAACCACATGACAATCGGTCTAGGAGGACGAGTACTTATACAATTTTGAGTCGGCATTGGATGTCTGAATGTCATTAATTTTAAATGACTGAACCCCTCCTCTAGACTATCCATGGTACACACATTAATTCCTTCATACTCACTGATCTTACTCAGATCATCCCTTACCCATGTGCCACATGCTTCAATTCTACAGAGATCCAGGAGCTGCTTTAGATTCATCCTTTCATACACTCTGTATCTTGCATGGACATCATTTATTCTGTTAATGCTTCCATCCTTCCTCGTTCGGGAATTAATACCTTGTGCTCGAAATGAGCCTTGACGCGACTGTTGTGCCATCATTTAAGGTATACAAGGCACTTGAACTCTGAATCTAGCTCCTTGCCTCGTGTTGCAATTTTCGTCCATCCTATCCTCCTCGCCTCCATTTGTCGTAATGGTTCTCCCCAGATGTAATTTGGTGAGGGATGACGAGTCAAGCGTGGTAGGAGCCCCCTTCCCACTTTGATGCCTCATGGCAGTCGTACCAGTTGGTCTTTCCCCTCCACCAGTAAGGTCTCTTTCCGGATGGACTATGTCTATTGCAGCAAGTGCCATACATCGTTGTCGCATTATCAAGTCACATGTGTCTGCCAACAGGCCTGCATCGAAGGGGACCCGTGCTCCCACCCCTTTGTTTTCTAGCAAATCCGCCACCTTATTCCTTTGTCTATGAACACGCATGAACTAGATGGATGGGGTGGTGGCCAATAAACGTTGAAGCTCAATCAACCTACTCTCCCACTTCCAATTCTGAGAGACTTTGGAAATGTCGATCCCCATTGTATCTATCCAGCCATGGTGATAATGAGCATGGAGTCCCCTCCACCAATAGTGATGTCCATGACTGCTGCAGTACCCACCTCAAGCCGCTAACTAGGCCTTCCAATTCTGCTACGTTATTCGTGGTTTCTCCAAGGTATCCCCAGAAGAAACTTATCACATTTCCTTCAATATTGTGAATGACCTTGCTATATCTAGCTGGGACAGGATTCCCTTTTTTTGCCCCATCAAAGTTGAGTTTGAAGGTACCCGTTGTTGGTCAATGCCAAGATTTGAGACTTTGTGGGGGAATGACAAGAGTGCATGAACTTCCAATTATCACAGGTAAACTGAAAATACCCAAGTCATTCAATATTTTCCTTTATGTATTATTCGCTTCAATTGCTTTGGATTTCCATTGCGTGAGAGTAAGTGTTTCCTTCAAGTGAAGTTCAATTAGCTGCCAAACTGCCTCTGTTGTCCTATTCTTTTCCTCAAAAAATTGTGTGTTCTTGTCCTTCCATACTTCCCACACCACAAACCATGGGAATAATTCCAACATTCTATTGAGAAGCTTGTTTTTAAAGACATGAGATGGCCACGTAGCTAGGGTAAGATCTAGGCGTCCCCTAACCCTGACACTTTTTATGAACTTCTCCTCTCCCCTATCCCAGAGGGAGGATACCATTGTGCATCTGTCCAGTAGGTGGTCAATGGTTTCATCCTCCTTATAACAAAGACAACATCGAGAGGGACCAATCATACCTCTTTTCAGAATATTTTCCTAGGTTAGGATACACTGACGTAGTAACAACCAACTAAAAGTTGCAATTTTGGGCCAAAGGTTCCCCTTCCATACCTTGCTCCATTTTTTCTCCTTTGGCATTCTATGTGTTTCCATAAGTAGACCCACTAATTCTTTGATACTAAAATTACCGGTATTGGAATATCCCCAACGAACTTTGTCCAAACTGTCCACCTTGGGAATCTTGCAAGCATTGAGTTCCTCATACAAATTTTCCAAGTTCTCTTCAAGGGCACATGATTTCCACCAGGTCTTGGGCTTCGATTCTAGGAATTTTCTGTCTTCCTACGTGGGCTCTCAAAATTCTTGCACCCATGTGAAAATTTAGGTCTTGTATATCTTCTCTATCAACCAGGCAGGGTAATTTTTTCCGTGCATCCCATCCCATACCTCCCATAAATGGTGCCTTTAAATTAAACCTCCATTTAATTGCGTCGCTTTCCATATATGAGAGCTCGGTTTGTCTTCCATAAACCTAGTAAGATTCTTCTTATGCCATTTTGGGCTATACTTTTAGTGCCACAACACTGCCCAAGGGTCCTTGATGTGGGTGATCCACCGCCACCAGATTGGCCTCCATGACCCTGTTGACACTTACTGGGTCACAAAGTCCCAGACCCCTTGCTTCCTTTGGAATACACAGGGTATCCCAATCAATCGGGGCCCATTTATGGTGTCCTTGAGATCCTTCCCACAGAAAGTTCCTATGTATGCATCAGACTTGCATAAGTACCGATTTTGGAGCAGCCAAAATAGAGAAGAGGTAGAGGGGCATTGATTGCAGTACTGACTTTACCAGAATGAGACGACTTGGGAAATTGAGGGCTCTGAATGTCCATTTCTTGATATTGTGTTTTATTTTGTCGAGAATATCCTTCCATGGGATTTGGAGAATAAATGATTCAACCAAAGGAGCACCTAGATACTTGGATGGGAGGTGACCTTTCGTGAATTCCAGACTACGAAGAATATTCCTACTAGTGACTTTCGATATATTGAAAAGATAGACCTAGGATTTTCTTTGTTGATCTCCAACCCACTAGCTTCCAGAAAGGTGTCTAACCCCTTTTTTATACCTCTGGATTCCTATACCTAGGAGGGGCCCATTAACATGTTATCATGGATGAATTGTTGATGGGTTTGAGGATCCATCCCATTACTTAGGGTAAGACCCCAAATTTGGTTGCTACGTTGCATAACTTTGAGCATTCGACCAAGTCCCTCTGTAATAATAATGAATAGGAAGGGAGATAAGGGCCCCCCATGCCAAATCCCCCTTGAGACTGAGAATGGCTATGATAGAGTTCCATTAACTAAGATCAAGAAGAAGGTTGAAGAGACAAGGCTCATTACCCATTCGATCCATTGCTCATTAACACCAAAGGTCCTTAGTATTTCAGCTAAGAAGGTCCAATTGAGTTTGGTGTATGCTTTAGATAAGTCCATTTTAAGGAGCATACCTGAAATCTTTTCCATCTTCAAGGAAGGAATCGTTTCATGAATCAAAATGATGTCGTCTATAATTTTTCGCCCGTCTACAAATCATGCTTTCTCGGGGGAGATTAGTATAGGTAGGAGGGGTCTCAACCAATTTTCTATTACCTTGGTTATGATTTTTTAGATGAAATCACAAAGAGAAATCAATCTGAATTCGTCAGGATCTTTCGTGCCCGTTTCTTTTAGAATTAGAGTAAGGAAGGTAGTATTGAAGGCTTTCAAAATGCTCCTCGTTCTCCTTGAGTCCTCAACCAACTACAACAATTCCTATTTTAGCCAATCCGAGCAGGAGTGGAAGATATTCATAGTAAACTCGTCTAGTCTTAGGGCTTTATCCGCTTCAATTTTCTTAACCATTGCCTCCAATTCATCCATATCTATTGGTTTCATTAACATAATGTTGCAATCATCCGTAATCACCTTAGGGATATGTCTCAACACCTTTTTATATGCCTCTTGATCATTGATATCAGGTTCTTCTAGGAGGTCATCATAGCACCCATTCAATGTTTACTCTAGTTATTTTTGAGTTTCAACATAGGTACCATATGTTCTCTTTAGACACACCATCTGATTCCCTTGTCGATGCTGAATGGATGCTTTGTGGAAGAATTTCGTGTTACACTTCCCTTCCTTTAGCCAACGATTTCTAGATTTCTATTTCCAAAGAAGCTCTTCCTGTTACTCCTTGAGGTTGAGTTCTTTTAGAAGATGTTGTTCTTGTGCCCTCGGCTCCTTGGAGAAACCTTAGGTCATAGCGACTTGTTGGACTTCTTCCATCTTATGATCCAACTGTTTTTTCTCTTGGAAAATGTTCCTAAAGTATTCTAAATTCCAATGCTTAATTTTTCCTTTTAGGAACTTAAGTTTCTATTGAAATTGATAAATGAGTGTTCTCGTTATGTGTGTCAATTCTTGCCACCATTTTTGGAGTTTCTCTGGGAAGTCCAGATGGAGGGTCCAGAATTGCTCAAAATAGAAGGGTCTCCAAAGGTTCACGCGTATTATTTTCCATTCCAAGCTTATCGTCCAATGGTCAGATCCAGCCAAGGGGAATACAATGACTGATAATTCTCCCCCTCCCATCATTACAGACTCTGAAACTAAGAAACAATCTAACCTACATGCTATAGTTATGTCACCTTCTCGCTTGTTATTCCAGGTAAAGATGTTATTGGATGTTCTGACATTGACCAAATCAAAGGCCTCTGTAGCTTCATTGAACTATTCATTGCATGGGTTTAATTCTAGGATACCCCCTTTTTTCTCTTTCAGGCTACAAATCATATTGAATTCCCCTCCCAGGATTCAAGGACAAGTGCCAACCACCACCCTTAGTTTAAACAATGAATCTAGTAAGGATTTTTTCTGAGTGGTTGTTGAGGACTCATAAACATTGGAGAGAAATTCATGAATTCTCATACATGCCACTTGAAAAAAGGCTGAAAGATTAAAATGAGTGGTCATGAAGCTCGTGAGGAAGACCTCCCTCGGATTATAGAGTATACCTATCCCCCCAGCTACTCCCTTTTCATCACTTGCTATGACCTCGCTCATTGTCCATACTTTCTTGGCTATGATTTTGAGCTCCTCTTCTGAGCATTTAGTTTCTTGACATAGTAGAATGGTTGGTTTTTCAATCTCAATTTTCCTTCTCAAAAGACATATCTTCAATGGGTTGTTACAGCCTTGAATATTCTAAGATGTTATCTGCATCTTATAATTGTTTGAGTGAGAAGGTTGTTAAATTATTGTGCCATTGATCTTTAGGTAATGAGTGCAATTGAATTTTATTATTATGCAGTGGAATGGAATGAAAAATAAATACTGAACAAGACAAATTTCATATAAAATGGATAGGAATTGCTTAGTATAATTATAGTATAAACTTCATTAATCCCAGCAGTATACAAGAGTGTTACATAAAGGAGAATTCGAATTATGTGGATATGATTTGAAACTACCAACTCAATCTAACTGACTGGATAACTAGAAGTGTCTGAATCACTATCGGAGCTCACTAGTCTAACTCCAGATGTGTAATTCAGTCTCTCAATCAATTAAACCAGTTAAATTGATGAGGTAAGTGAGAAGTAGGTGAGAATAGGCACCTACCCACATGTAGCCATGGAAAACTAGAGCTAACTAAATAGGAGGACATCTAACTGAATGTAATTAGAGCATAACTTAGCTTAACTAGTTACCAACTACCAACAACTGAAGGAGGTTGGTGGTGGCACTCCTAGTGGCTTCGAAATTGTAGGGATTGGTCTCAAAGGCACATAAAATGATGCATGAACATGTAGTTAGTTATAGTTAACCTCTATATGTGTTCTTCACACTCTAGTGACTGGTACTGGTGGCACCAATAGCCCAAATGGAACCAATGGTATTAGTCGACCCAATGGTACTAATGGTCCCAATATTAATTAATGACTCCTAAGTTAGGAAAATATAATATAATAGACTAAGTATGGACAACGGAGGATTATAAATCCTAACACCACCCCTTAATCCCAACTTGTAGAACTGTGGGACCTGGAAACAATGACAAAAGTCACGAATTACAATCTAAAAGAATTAAAAGTTGCTTAATAAACCGAGGAAATAGGGGAAAAACTCATGGGACCCCCCCTCAATATAAGTAGGAGAAGGAAATACAAACTATTCTTAGGAGAAAAATATTCCTTTTTGGGAAATAACTTGCAAAAAATCTGCTGCAATTTGCATTACTATGGTTCTTTTGTGCAACAACATCCTAAAGCTGTGCATGTGAACCTCTCCAAAATAATGACTATGTCTGGAGGTGTGAGAAATTGGACCCATAGGAAGATCTAGGAGCATTAGAGAAACTCACAAATTAAATTTGGTGCAAAACCAACAAAAAAACCATTAATTGAGAAGCAATTTATACACAATGTGAACAGAAACAGGTTATATTTTGACTTTCTAACATAAAAACATGTTAGTAATAGGTTTATATTACATCATAAGAGTTTCATGAGGCTTTGGGAGCCCATTGTGATTGTACAAGTGAAAATTTCTAAATTGGCATCAATCCCCCTAGGTGGGTGAATCACTCTCCAAATCAGTCCAAACAACCACAAATTGCTATGTGAACGTGTCTTAGGTGATGTGGGGAAATTATTACACCTTGGCATGTGTGGGTGTGGAAATCTAGGTGGTTTAGAGCCTCTAGGTGGCATTAAATGCACCAAATCAAGCCAAAAATGGACAAAATCCACCTCTAGCACTCCTAGTCAACCAAGCTGTCCACATTCAATGAATGGGTGTGAACTAGAAATGATGAGGGTGCACATGTCACTGGTTTACTAAGCTGTAGTGCCCATGTTGGTGTAAATGGCTCAATTTGACTAGCTATTTGTCCAACTAAGCACCCTAAGTCCACCACCATAGTGTATTAATGCACAATGCAATAAAATTGACTAAGGAGTGAAACTAAGGTAATAATGGTTGTATTACTATTCTAACACCCTCCCTTAATCCAAAAACTTAGTACAACACTCAAAATGAAGGAGGCCTTGGCAACAATGGCTCGAGTCACCTCAATTACATAATTCAAAAATTTTATTTGTCCATATAAACCAAGGAAACAAGGAAAACCACATGGGACAAAAAGTTCCCTCAATGTGCTTTTTCCTCTACCTATGATCTGGATTAGTAGATATTTTTATGGCACTTTGATTGTCCACCCAAATGTTGGTTGGAGAATCAATTGTGACACCTAATTCCTGAAGAATTCCCTGCAACCAAACACACTGTGTAGCAACTTTGAATGCTACCCTGTACTCGGCCTCTGCTGACGAAAGTGAAATGGTGTGAAGTTTCTTGCTTGACCAGAAAATGGGTCCTTCAGCAAGCATAAAGAGAAAACCTGAATTTTATTTTCTATCATTGGGATCCCCAACCCAATATGAATCAGAAAATCCAGCTAGATAGGCCGAAGCTCTAGCTGAATAGTGCACCCCAAAATTCTTTGTTCCCTAGACATACTGAAGAATTATTTTTTCAGAATTCCAATGGATCTCATGTGGCTTGAGCATATGTCTTGATACATCACTTACAACATAATATAAATCAGGTCTTTTGTGTGTAAATAGAGCAAGCTTCCCACTAGTTTCTAGTAGAGTGTAATATCTACCAATGGAGAATTGCCAAATTCAAACAATTTGATGCTAGAAAGAAAGGAAGACTTGGATGCCTTACATTCATCCATATTAAACTTCTTTATCAGGTATGAAGCATAATTTGGTTGACTCTTCATTATTCCCCTTTCACTTTGCTCAATTTCCAAACCCAAAAATTGCCTAAGCAATCCTAGATCGATCATGGCAAATTCACTATGTAAAGATGACTTAATTGACCCAATTGAAGTGGTGCAACTACCTGTAATGAGAAGTTCATAAAAATAAAGAACGATAACCTTCAAAATACCATCATGTTGCTGCAAATATACATTAGGATCTGATTTGCATCTAGTGAAGTAAATAGAGAGAAAGAAGGCATCTAGTTTAGCATACCAAGCTCTGGGGGCTTGCTTGAGTCCATGCAATGATTTATTCAACCTACATACCAATGAAGGATCCTCTTGGAAACCTTCATATTGCTGCATATAAATATCCTCCTGTATCTCACCATGCAAGAATGCATTCTTAACATCCATGTGGTGCACTTGCCAACCCTTACTAGCTGTAATTGCAAGAACTAGTCTTATGGGGTCCATCTTTGCAACCGGTGCAAAGTTCTATGTGTAATTAACACCATGGAATTGAGAGTAGCCCTTAGAAAATAATATTTACTTATGCTTCACATCTGAACCATCAGCAACAAGTTTGGTTTGAAATACCCACTTGCATTGGACAAGATTCCTCTTGGGAGGAAGGGGAACCAATTCCAATGTCTCATTCTCTTGGAGAGAATGGAACTCTTCTTTCATTGATGTTTTCCATATTGGGTCATTAAAAGCTTGATGATATCTCTAAGCATCAGATTCAATCATCATATAATAGTGCTCAGCAAAAGCACTATCACTTGCAAAGGAAGCATTACTAGTTTGTGATCTAGTCTTCCTAGGCTCATGGGTATTTCCTGCCAATTCCCTTGCAGCTTGTATGCCTTTTTCATCCCACTTGGGCCTTGATGGTGATTCATATACATAAATTTAATATTCATCCATATTTATATCAGACATATCAGAAAAAAATTTCATGTATAATCACTTACATCTTCGAATGGTTGAGGAGAGGAGCATTCCCCCGATGCAAGCTCGAAATCTAGAATTCAATCTTCTTCGAATTTCACACTTCTTTCAACAATTTTCTTAAGTACAGAGGTGTCAAAGAGTTTGTATCCTTTAGTTTCCTCACCATACCCAACCATAATGCATTCCTTTATTTGTGGCTGCAAGGCCTTCCTCTTTTCAGAAGGGATTATAGCCCATTCTCTAGTTCCAAAAATCCTAAAATTTGAGACATTTGGTTTATGGCCAAACCATGCCTCGTAGGGAGTCTTTACTTTTACTTATTTGTGTAAGGCTCTGTTTTGTATGTGTGCATCACAACTACTTGCCTCAGCCCATATATTGGGACTTATATCCCTTTCTTCAACCATGCAAATGGCCATCTCCTTGAGAGATCTATTCTTCCTCTTTGCCACACAATTTTGTTGTGGTGTGTAGGGAGTTGAGTGTTGCATTTGGATTCCACTCTCCTCAAAAAGGTATTGTAGGTTCTTGTTTACATACTCCTTCCCATTTACCTTAATCTTATTCCCACTCTGATTTCCTACCAATGCCTTCCAAATATTCAATTGTTCAAAAACTTTAGACTTTAATTTGAGGAAGAACACCTAGCAGAATCTTGAGTAATCATCTATAAATGTAAGTACATACCTTGATCCACCATATGATGGAGTGGGACGTGGAGCAATCAGATCTAAGTGTACCAACCCAAGTGGTTGTGTGGCTCTCCTTTCCATCCCCTTCTCATAGCTTCATTCTGGATGCTTCATAACTACACACCCAATGCATGCTCCATTTGATGATTTGATTTGTGGAATTCCTTCCACCATCTCATCTATGTGTAGTGCTTGGAAGTACTTGTAGTTCATGTGACCAAACCTATCATTCCATATCTTGGAAACCTCATTGTCATGTGAGAGAAGTGCTTGGTCATTGGAAGTGGGGAGCAAGTTTGAAAACTTGTACATCCTCGCATGATGGTCTACATACCCAATTGCAATAACTTAGTCTGATGAGATTTATGCAATCTCTACCATGTCTCGAGTGAAGGTCACACTCTTTGCCTCTATTGTATGTGTCATTTGATAGACTGACAAAAAATTTGCTACAAGTTCTGGTACATACAACACATCATTGAAGTAACCATGCTCTAAATCAATCCTACCAATCCCTCTAGTATGGGTTTCTGAATCATCCCCCATTTGAACTGCTAGGCCAACATTTGAATGCATTGAGTAGAAGAGCTCTCTTATGGATACCATGTGTCTGGAAGCTCCCAAATCAATGATGAAAGATGAAGAGTTAGAGGTACCTTCTACCAAATCATGACATTTCTCCTTGCCATCTGAACTAGAGGTGAATCCTTCTTCCTTGCGCTGTCAGGGACTGGAATGTTGTTCTTCTCTAGTAGCTGCGCCATCTGATCAATGGTTTTTTTCATGCATGAGCTCTCTGGATTCCATCCCTTGTGGAAATAGTGCATTTTTCCTTCTCATTTTCTCTCTTTTCCTTCTCCTTGGGAGGATTCAAACCCCCATCGTTGGATTTGGATTTTTTTGGTTTCTACTTCTCTAGTAGCTTAAAATTTTTTGCTTTGGGCTTCCCATTTGAAGCATTCGAAACTCCCATTTCCAAGGCTTGATCCTTAGCCTTAATGGTTCCCATTTGGACTAGATTGTCTTGCTCCTAAGTGAGTGACTCCATGAAGCTATCCATACTTGGCATCTACCAATTTCGAAGTGTAAGCTTTCGAGCATGAAATGTGATGACAAAGATTGATAAATCTGGCCCCAACTTCGAAAGGATTGACAAAATCAACTGGTCCTCTTTATTCTCAATGCCACATTGCTTCAGCTACAACACAAGTGACTTAAAATTGGTGAAGAAGTCCTAGATAAAGTCGAAGTGCGCTGGGCTCAGGCTGATGACCTCATTCTCAACCTGGTGACCTCTTAGTTCATTAGTTTTGCCAAAAAATGTCTAGTTTTTCCCACAATTCATTGGGTGGGGTTAAACTATCTATATGGAACAAGAGCTCTCTTGAGATGCTTCGTCCAATCTGTTGAAGTACTTGGATTTCTCAACAACAGAGTTTGGCTCCACCTCTGTGCCCATGGTAACTCTTTAAACGCCTTTGGCTCTCAATTGAATCACAATCAATACCTTCCAATCGAAGAAGTTGAAAGCTGTTAGCAAGATGTGGATAGCTTCCATTTATGCACACGCTAATGGTGGTGAAATTGCTGAATGTCCTCCAAAACAACTCGATTTTATTTGGAATTTCTCTAAAAATCCAGCTCAAGCGCACTCTAAATTGATTTGAAACTCAATAAAATCCAACAGGATCTGATACCATGTGATAAATTTGACCCACAAGAATATCTAGGAGCGTGAGATAAAGTCACAAATCAAATTTGGTGCAAAACCAACAAAAAAACCATTAATTGAGAAGCAATTTACACACAATGTGAACAAAAACAGGTTATATTTTGATTGTCTAACATAAAAATATGTTAGTAATAGGTTTATTTTACATCATAAGAGTTTTGTGAGGCTTTGGGAGCCCATTGTGACGGTACAAGTGAAAATTTCCAAATTGGCATAAATGCCCCCTAGGTGGCCTAATCACGCTCCAAATCAGCCCAAATAGCCACGAATTGCTGTGTGAACATGGATGAGGTGATTTGGGGCAATGATTACACTTTGGCATGCATGGGTGTGGAAATATGGGTGCTTTAGAGCTTCTAGGTGGCATTAAATGCACCAAATCAAGCAAAAAATGGAGACAATCCACCTCTAGCACTCCTTATGAGCCAATATGTCCACATTCAATGAATGGGAGCACACCAACAATGATGAGGGTGCACATGTGGCTGATTGACTAAGCTGGAGTACTCATGTGGGTGTAAATGCCCCAATTTGAATAGCTATTGGTCCAACTAAGCACCCTAAGTCCACCACCATAGTGTATTAATGCACAAAGAAATAAAATTGACTAAGGAGTGAAACTAAGGTACTAATGGTTGGATACTAATCTAACAGGAGGAATTTCCCTCTTTGGAAGAAGAAGAAAGTGCTCAACTGAATCAGGAACATAGACAATTGCAAGATGAAAACTGGACCCATGTAGGGTAACTGAGATCAACTGATGAGAGAAAAAAAGTGCTTGAGAATTCGAACCATGTGAGGAAATCCCAAGAAACTGCTATATTGCATCCTTGAACATCAAACCATGTGAGGTAAGATCAGCTCCAACTGTTAGGAGCAAGTGTCCATACGAACGCGGAATGTCTCCATCTTTACTAGTTTTGTGAGGAGATGAGCATGTGATCAAATAGAAAGGTATAGAATCCCTGAGACTGTGGAGAGTGAATGATTAAGCTCCATAATATGATATAGCTTCAAAAATAACCAATGATTCACAAAATATAATATCAGCAAACTCATGAGAGAAAACTGACATCAAATCCCCAACAACAATTTTGAAAGAGACTTGCGGTACTTGATTTTTCACACCAAAATTGATGAGAATGACTACAAGCATGACTAGAAGCTCTTGAAACTTAAAAATTGAACCAAATAAAATCATATCAGATCCAAATAAGTTCATATCAGATCCAAGAGTGTGCTCCATCGAGATGGTAGATGCACAATTTTCTCCTTCTTTAGAACTCTGAGTATTGGTGTATTCAATCATGTAGGAATTTCTTGGAAGCTCAAGATCAATGAGAGTGAATGAATCACTCCTAAAATTTGAGATTTCTTCCAAAACATCCAAATTATTAATTATCTACACACCATCAACATCATTAGAGATAGAGAAATCAAATTCCTCTTCATTTTCTAAAACAATCACCGGTAAACTATGCACATAATTTAAAATAGAAGAATCACTCGAGAATTTTTGCATAGAATGGAAGGATAGTTTTTATTCAATAAAATAGATTCGAATGTCTTCTTCTGGATCAGCCTTACGAGAATATGATATATCAAAGATCTCATAAACTTCTGGAGCAGCAGGAGAAGGAGTCACTCCAAGGAGACTTTCTTCAATTTGAATTGACTGTGTTGAAGATTATCCTTCTTCTTCATCTTGAACAATTTGATTTGCTATAGGAGAGGAAACATAGAGTACATTCTTGAACTCATCATGCTATATTTTAACTGAACCTCTCTCAACAACTAGGATTTGGGCCTCCCATATGAGTCCTAGGTCCTCCTGATAGAGTGAAACTGGTGAAAGATTCCTCCTGATAAAATAGCCCTATTCTGATCTCATCTAATGTTTTTGCAGTACCACCCTGAGGCACTCGTGTGAATCTCATAAACCATTCCAATGCACGGCCCCTTAGAGTAGTGGCTAGTTGAATTTTCTTGACATCATCACTGGCGGTTTGTTGAGCAGTCCAGATAGCTTCACATAAGAACCAGTACTATTCTGGATCATTAGTGCCATTTCCATTGAATATTGGCAACTTCATCTCATCGACCGCCATCCTGGGCCTTCTTCCTCCTAATGGTGCTCTATTACTAGATTTTTGTTGACACTTCGAGTAAGTCGACGTAGAATGTGTGTTCCTTCCTTGTGGTGGAGTAGTGCACAGAGGGGTAGGCATGCTACTGTTGGGGTTCGATCATGTCATTCTTCCGGGTGTAGACTAGGCTTGTATATCCTCATCGTCACAGAAATTTTGCTTTGTCCCATGTGGTTGTTCTTCACGGTATCGCACTTTGACTTCAGCAGGACCTTCTCCCGTCCTCTGCCTCTTTTCTCTAAACCTTGCCCCCCCCCTCGTATAACCACTTGTTTCTTCAACGACCTTTATATTGTCACCATAACTCATGCCTATCTACCCCTTATTTCCTTATGCATTCCCCCCCTTTCAGTCACAGTGTCTACATCCACCACACACCAGAGATCCACTACTCTTGGTCCATCTTTAGGATACCCTTTTCACAAACTAGTGGCTTAATCGACAATTGTAGCGACAATAAGAACTGACCACAAGGTCCACTGAAAAATTCCCTTTCTGCTTCGCTAAAATATTTATTAGTATCAATAGAAAATTTAGTGATGTATCCCTTTAAGATACTATCCAACCATACCTCAACTTCCCATGATGCCTTGTTGCTAGTTTCCTGCAGTGCCTAGATCAATTCTGGGGTCCAGGATGTCGGCTCCCCTCCTTGGAAATTCATCTTTCGCTTAGCAAATTTGGTCAACCATTCATGCAAGAGTACCGGAAATTTACAAAAGTACCACTCATGAGGACCATCATGGATATATCTAGCCATCCATTGACTTGTCGACAATTTCGGGTTCTGGTTTTCAGCTTTAGCAAACTCCCGCAACTTCTGATCAAACCAATCCTCGATCTCTGATCGAGTCGAATGCCAGAACATATCCCCCTCCTAGTTGTAACTCGGTCATGGCAACGGAACCATTTGTTGGTGCAACCCACCAACAAAGCCTCATCAACAGAGGTTCCAGCTCTGTCGACGTCTTGCAGCGCAATCTCCTTGAGCACTGACTCGAACAGGTTTTACCCTGCCCAGCAACATCTGCAAAGCAAACGAGGTCTCACCCGAGGCTTTCAAGGGAGAGATGTCAGAACCGAGTTTCTGACAGTAGGGAAGGTGGACATGGGGATCCGACTGGGGGGAACCATGTTTTTTGTGATCACCCTATCTTATCACAGCATTAATCATGAAACATCATACCACATTCAACAGTCACAGAGATTTAACAAATTGCATTAACAAAGCAAGGAGAAACTAACTCGCATCATTGTATCAGAAGTAGAATCACAACATCATAACATATCTACATAAATCACATTGCATCATTATCACAAAAAGCGATACTACCACATCATAACAGACAACAAATAGTCATTGAACTGTACTCAGCACATCTTATATTAATCCTATTAATTCTTGCACATGATCTAGGAACTAGGAATCAAAATCATCAAAGAATAATTAACAAATACTCATGAATTGGTGTTAATCGGAATCGGAATTGGTTTCCTTTCTGTATATTTAATAAACAATAAAGGGTTACAATACCAATGCTGAGCAATGGCTTAACTCCATGAAGAATTCGAATACCTAAGGAGACAATTCAAATTCAGTGAGTGAGTCTAGCTTAACTAACTCTCAACCATTCAATCTCACTCAGTTAACCACTTGACCAAAACCCTAATTGACTCACCAAACCCTAACTAAAGTCGGAGTGCAATAAATGACTAAATCTCAACTGAAGGAGATCAAACACATGTCATTGCAATCCAACCATCAAGTGCTAGTGCTCCATGACTCCAATGAACCTCGATGAGGTTAACTGAAGCTGAACTGACCATCAGAAGTTGGTGGAGGCGCCTTGTTGACTCCAGATCATTAAATAATAATAAATAATCATTAAATAATATATTTAATGACTGGAGGTGCCTTAACTGACTGGTTGAACTGATTGTAATCACCAGTTAGCAATTAGGTGCATTAATGTCACTCAGATCACCCCCGGAGTGCTCCAATTAGCCTCCTTGACTATAGGAGAAGGATACGTTAGCCTCCTTGACTGTAGGTAGGCGTGGGTGTGACTGGATGATGGCAATTAATGCTCCACTGATGTCAATTAATGTCAATTATACTTAGGATAGTGGTTTAACTAGGCCAATTTGACCGAAAGAGTGTGTATGATGGTAAATGTCTCCAACACCCCCCCTTAATCTATACTCATGAAGAGTTAGAAAACATAGATGCATAAAATGCTAGGGCCCTAGCAACTAAGGCCATAGGTCACCCTGTACAATGCTAAAACTGAAACAATGCTCAAAACAAACTAAGTGAGGAAAAGAGGGAAAACCCAGTGGGAAAACCCCTCCCTCAAGCTGAACACTGAAAGTAGTCTAGATCACGCTGATGAACTCACCCCCAACAGTGAACGGAGGTAAGTGAACTTCTTTTCTGAAAATATCTTGGTGAAGATGTCTGCAATCTGCTCATCATTCGGCCAGTATTGCAGAATGATGGTCCTGTCATGCACTAGCTCCCTGATGTAGTGCATGTGAATCTCTACATGCTTGGTCCTCTACCTGGTAACTAGATCTGTGGATATCTTAATAGCACTCTGGTTGTCACAAAAGAGGACAGTGGACAAATTACTACCAAGATCAAACTCTGAAAGAATGCCTTGCAACCAAACTGCTTGGATGCAAGCATACACCGCTCCTCGATACTCGGCCTCTGCTGAAGATAGTGCTATGGCAGCCTGATTTTTTCTTGACCAGCAAATAGGGACACCACCAAACATTAATACATATCTGAAAGTTGACTTCCGATCAATAGAATCACCCGCCCAATCGGAATTTGTGTATCCAACCAGCTCTAGCTCGGAGTCTGTAGCATAGTGAATGTCGTAGGTCATGGTTCCCTAAATGTACTGGAGGATCCTCTTGGATGCCTTCCAATGAAGATCATGAGGCTGCTGCATGTATCTTGATACAGCATTCATGGCATAAAAAATATCAGGTCTAGAATGTGTCAAGTACAACAAGCTACCAATCAGCTGTCGATAGATAGTGCAGTCCATGGGAGGTGTGCTTTTTCCTTCTTCAAGGTTGATCCCTGAAAGGAAAGGGAATGGTGCAAGCCTACATTCAGCCATGTTAAACTTGACTAACAGGTCTGAAATTTATTTGGATTGAGTGACCATAATCCCATCAGAATTTTGCTCGATTTCGAGCCCCAAAAATTGTTTTAGAAGCCCGAAATCACTCATTTCAAAGGCATTGTGGAGAGAAGTTTTGATGGCTGAAATGGAGGCAATTGTGGTACCTGTGATCAGTAATTCATCAACATATAACACAATGATAATTATATGACCATCATGCTGCTGTAAATACACATTTGGATCTGATCTACATCTCTGAAATTTTTGCAAGAGAAGGAAGGCATCCATCTTGGAATACCACTCTCTTGGGGCCTATTTTAACCCGTATAGTGACTTCTTTAGCTTGCAAACCAAAGATGGATCAGTGATGTAGCCCTCAGACTAATTCATGTATATCTCCTCATGAAGATCTCCATACATAAAGGCTGACTTAACATCCATATGATGCACCTCCCAGTGCTTGGATGCGGAAATAGCCAAAACAAGGCGGATGGAGTCCATTTTTGCAATCGGTGCAAAGGTCTCATGGTAGTCCACTCCTTGGACCTGAGAGAAACCTTTTGCTACCAGCCTTTCCTTATATTTTTAGGTGCTTCCATCAGCAGTAACCTTTGTCCGAAACACCCACTTGCATTGAACCAATTTCCTTCCCGGAGGAAGAGAAACTAGCTCCCAAGTAGTGTTTTTCTGAAGATAATTCATCTTTTCATCCATGGCAACTTGCCATCTCGGATCATTCCAAGATTGGTAGTAGGATTTTGGATCTGAACTAATCATCAAATAGCAATTTTCAGATAGCAAATTATCAGAACAAGAGAGCGCAATACCTACTCTTTGGAAATCAGATCGGGTTCTCCTTGGATCATCCGGATTTCCAATGTTGTCTCCTGTGGAGGAGAGTGTCTTTTGGGCCCATGTAGGAAGATGATTTTGCACTTCAGGTTCTGATTCAGTATCTGATGATTGCTGCACACTAATATCAGAAATCAGAGGATCCAAATCAGGGTCATCACCCCCAATTTCATCATCCAAATATTCAGTGGAATAGGAAGGAAATTCAACAATTTTCTCCTTCACTAGTTCCACCTCCTAAAGAGGCTCATCGAACTTGACACTTCTCTCGATGATGATCTGTTTGGTCTTGATATCCAGAAGCTTGAATCCTTTAGATTCATCAAGATACCTAATAAACAGACATTCTATGCTCTGCGGTTGCAAAGCCCTTCTTTTATCAAGCGGAATTTGGGCCCATGCAGTGGACCCAAACACCCGTAGGTTCGACACATCTGGCTTGTGTCCGAAGTATGCTTTCGAAAGGAGTCTTTCCTTTCATTGATGAATGTGGCACCCTATTTTGAATGTATGCTGCAACATGAATGGCTTCAACCCACAAATTTGCAACAAGCTTCTTTGACTCCAACACACAGGTGGTCATCTCTTTGAGAGACCGGTTCTTCCTTTCCGCTACTCCGTTCTGATGGGGAGTGTAGGGAATTGAATGTTGAACCTGAATACCAATTTGGGAGCATATATACAGCAACTCATTACTAACATACTCCCCTCCATTATCATATCTCAATATCTTGATCTTAAGCCCAGAGGCATTTTCGATCAAGGCCTTCAATTCAGAAATTTTTTCACATACCTCTGATTTTTTTTTGAGAAAGAAAACCCATGTATACCTTGAAAAATCATCAATAAAGGTAAGGAGGTACCTTGATCCATTCATGGATGTGACAGGCATTGGACCACTGATATCAGAATGTATCAGCCCCAATATGCTTGTAGCTCGGTTTGCCTTCCCCCGATCGAACTTGTGCTCAGGGTGTTTTCCAATCACACAGCCGTTGCAGACTCCCGTGGTTTCCTTGATGACCGGGAGGCCTTCAACCATGGATTTTTTTGTAATTGCTGCAAATATTTGAAATTGAGATGGCCAAACCTCTCATTCCATAGCCTACTAACCTCATTTCCATGAGTTAGCAGAGCAGTGGGCTTTGCATCTGCAACAAAGTGAGAGAACTCATAGGCTTTTGCATGATGATTTGCAAGGCCTTTTGCAATGAGTTTCTCGGATGCAATTTCTGTTATCTCAACATCATTTGGGCTGAAAGAGACTCTCTTAGGCATTCCTGTATGTTTCATCTGATAGACACTAAGGAGATTTGCTGCTAGAGACGGTACATACAAAACTTTAGAAAAAAGCCATTTTCTAGATCTACAGTACCTTGTCCTTCAGAAATGATGGTGGAGTCATCTCCCATGTGGATGGGGATGGATTTGCCGGTCTCCAAGGATGAAAAGGAGTCTTTTTTAGCCATCATGTGATTCGAAGCTCCACTGTCAATCAACAGTGATTTGGACTTCGAAGTGCTTGCCATGAGGGCATGACCTTTCTCATGCTGTGGTTCCCGATCTTGGTGATCTCTCCTCCGAAAGCTCTCCGGAAGATTGATGTGATTCCTCTCAAGGAGAGAGGTTGCTTCATCAAGATTTTTCTTCATGTAGGCATGTTCAGGGTAAAAACCCTTCCCAGAGTAAGAACACCTAACTTTTTCTTTCCCATTGTGCCCTTTTCCTTTGTTCTTCCTTGAGCCGAAAGATTCATCATGCTGCTGATTTTCAACTCTAGGCTTGGGAACATCAAATTTAGTTTTCTAATTTTTTTGCTGCTTTCCTTTACCCTTCACATCTTTGGGCCTCGAGACATGGAGGGCTTGATCACAGGAATATTGGATGATCCCCATCTGGACAAGCTTGTCATGTTCATTAGTTAGGGACTCAATGAAGGCATTGAGTGTAGGCATCTTCCATCCGGGGGTTGTGAGCTTCCCCGCACGGAATGTAGAAACAAAAACTGAATAATCAGCCTTGTGTTTGGAGACGATGGCTAGGATGAGCTGATCATCCTCCTTCTCCACTTTGCATTGCTTCAAGAGGAAAACAGTATGCTTGAACTTTGTAAAGAAATCATTCAGAGTCTCGAAATTGGAAGGTTGGAGAGACATGAGTTCATTTTTGAGTTGGTAAACTCTCAAGTCATCATGCTTTCCATATAGAGATTCCAATTTGTCCCATATTTCTTTCGGTGTCTTCAGATCCGTAAGATGGAAGAGAAGGTCTTCTGAAATAGAGAGGCACAAGAAACCAAAGGCTTCATCCTTCTTGTTCAAGAATCTTGATTTTTCTACGGCAAATCCAGGCTCAACTTCAGTGTCCATGGCGACTCTATGGAGTCCTTTGGAGTGCAACTGAAGCTCCATTTTATTTTTCCATGTGTGGAAATTGTATGGAGTCAACAGAGGTACTGAGGAGGCCATTTGGATATGCTGTAGTGAATGCTTCACCTGTAGAAACCTGAAAATCAAAATAGAAAGGGCAAAATAAGGTCGGATAGCCTGCACATTCTAGGCTTTCATCACACCCAGCATAGTCAATCAAGCAAGCTTGATCAACAAGTTCTTTACTTGGGGTATTAAGTGGTAAGCCTTGGCTTCTGGTGCAGTGCTAGAATTTTGAGCTATTGCTCACTTTTCATGGAGAAATTTGTCAAAAATCTTGTTTTTGAGAGATTGTTCTTTGTCCCGCTGTATGCTCTGATACCATATTAATTCTTTCACATGATCTAGGAACTAGGAATCAAAATCATCAAAGAATAATTAACAAATACTCATGAATTGGTGTTAATCGGAACTGGAATTGGTTTCCTTTCTGTATATTTAATAAACAATAAAGGGTTATAATACCAATGCTGAGCAATGGCTTAACTCCATGAAGAATTCGAATACCTAAGGAGACAATTCGAATTCGGTGAGTGAGTCTAGCTTAACTGACTCTCAACCATTCAATCTCACTCAGTTAACCACTTGACCAAAACCCTAATTGACTCACCAAACCCTAACTGAAGTCAGAGTGCAATAAATGACTGAATCTCAACCGAAGGAGATCAAACACATGTCATAGCAATCCAACCATCAAGTGCTAGTGCTCCATGACTCCAATGAACCCCGATGAGGTTAACTGAAGCTGAACTGACCATCAAAAGTTTAAATATCATTTATACAGTTCTCCATGGAATGTGTGAGGTTTAAATATTATTTACACATTTCTCCATGGAACGATTAGAAACAAGGAACTAAAGGGTGTCTCAATACATTTGAGTTAGGCACACAAAGAGGCTAGTTTTGACTCAACTAGCTACAATAATATTTCCTAAAGTCATTCATTGCCTACCAATACGGTTTATTGTTGAGTACTAAGCATTGACTAAAAATGAACAAGAATTTATAAACAAAGTGTAGTTGGATGATCCAAGCCTTTAACACCATGCCATTTTTTTGACAATATACTTGCAGCCATATTTGTTGTGAAATCTACTATATTTCATGCTAAGGAAACATAAAAGTTGTGTTTCACCTAGTTACTTACAAGTTAACCCATGCATCCATGATAATTCAGTTTTTGGAAAATCTTCCTGATTGTGCTTCAATTCAAGTTCAGAATACTGATGAATTGATATAGTTAAATTCATGTTATTCTCCCATTTTAAATCAACTTGAATCTACATCTCTAAAGAGTATTATGAAATGACTTGCGGGTTTCTACTCACACTGCAATATCCCTCCTCTCACAGGTAGTTTCTTACGATGTTGGTTTCTACTCAAAATATTGGGTGTTGCATACAAGCCTGAACTATGGTTGCTGGCAATTACTCAATGCTCAAGGCACCTCGTTCACACTAAAATCAAACCAAGCTCACAACTATTTCCCACCTCTCACACTCATAGTGCTACTCACTCACATAAAACCTTATCAAAATAGAACAAGAAGGGAAACCAAATTAAACTAAAAAATGTGAATGATTGATAAGAAGGGTGTCAAGCCCCAATTTTGCTAAACCATTGCCTATATTTAACTATGGTAGTAATAGAATATAAGCCATCATGAAGCCTTCTTCCTTGCATTTTTACTCCATATCTTGCCTCCAAGCAATATTAGGTAATCAATAATACAATAGTCATTATTTTATCATTTGGAAAAATAAATTTAGTTTTTGACTAACATATTTATGAAAATCAAAGTTGGGTTCCTTCAACAAGAAGTGATAAATGCCCATGCATTGATCTGGCACTCATTTCGGTATTGCCACAAATGAAGATCATTGATTCTTATGCTTCCACATCTTTTCAACCGATTTGGTGGCATGGGTTTTCTAAGTTGAAGTATCAATATATTTTGTTGTTCATGGCTCGTGCCTAGGTTGCACATGTGGAAAGCATATCACAATTCAAAGGTGATGTTAATGTTTCTATCACTTTAACAGGTATTCAACTTTGGGATTCACTCATGAACAAACCAAGGAATCTCATGAAACCGTTGAAAACCCACTTTTGAAATGGATTCATTTACCCTGGTAGTGAACGATTTTCAGAAATTATGAACGGTTTAGGATAAATAATTTCCTGATCAATGGAGAACTCTTCAGAATATTGTTGTAACCAATTTTCAAAATGTCCAACTCAGCTCAGAAGAATCCATGAGGTTGGGGGACGCATTCCTTCAACATTGATATCTAGAACTGTATTTGAGAATATATTCTACGAAATCAAAGCCTTTGATTCTACTCTAGATTGTGAGATTAGCTAACAAGTTGAGCTTGTTGTCATCATGATCATATTATAAAATGTAATCATGTACCTAGCACAAGCAATCAATTAGAGCTATGAATTATCAATTACTAAAGTAGAGAGGGGGAAGTACGTGTAAGTTAGAGTAGTTTGTTGTGTGTAAATTATTGTTGTGCAGAGGAATGATGCTTATGGAATTTGAACCAAAATACTAATAAAATGTTTATATTTCAGTTCTATATCTTTAATCTGTTGCTTCAAGGATTATCCATTTGGGATTGGAAGGGCCCTCCATTCTTGAATTGGTACTTTAACTTTTCATTCTCAGTATAATGAATTTGATTTTCTTTTAGAAGTTTTCTGATTGAATTTCAAGAGTTTGAGATTAAGCCCTCCACAGTTCGGTTTTCATTTGAAGATTCCTTCTGAATTCTAGATGATGATTGGAAAAATTAAATAGTAGTATTGGTTTGGTTTTGATGGTAATGATCTTTCACTTTGAAGAGGGGATTGTTTTGAATTAAGCAGATTTATACTTTAAAGGCAATGTTATAGTAGTGATTAGAATAGTTGGCAATGTTTTATGGATTCGAGTTAGTTCTCTTGAAATGGATTGTAGAATATTGATTGAGCCAAGTTATGCTTGTTAAATTGGCAATCTGGGTGTATGATCGGTTCTAGCTTTCATTTGGTATGTTACAAGAATTTGTGAAGAATGAAATGGTTACCAGTTAGTACCTATTTTTCAAGAGAATGGATTGTATATTCCAGCAGTTTATGAATGGTGGATTTAATTAATGTAGTGATATTGTCAGGCAACGCTCTGTTCAACAATTAAGCAAAGGAAATAAAGGGATAAATTGTAATTCTCATTGAAATATTATATTTAATATTGGATCACATTAATAAAAGTCTTTTGCATAACATTAGATCACTATGTTGTGAACAAGCACGTATAAGTACAAACTAAGAGATGGTGGAATCATGGTAGTCCAATAGGATAAAGTTTGCAACACTTAAATTTCAATTGCATTGCCTTTCGAATATAGATGTTCATCATTGATCTTGCAGAGGCTTTGAAGTTAGTAAGTTTGTTCCCTTATCATAGAAGAAGATTAATTTCAAGGAGCTTAATATCTAAACCATTATAGCCAGATTCCTTTGGGTTGTTAAAGCCAGTTTCATTTCTAGTTGAAGTTGGTTTAACTTTTGAAGTTTGAAGATCTTTTGATCAATTTAATAGAGTGAGTTCAGTTTTCCATCTAATCCTACACAGATAGTGTTGGTGCCTCTAAGTTTACCTTCCTGGGTTGATACTTTATGTTAGTTATCAATAGTGATATATTTTGTTTGGCAAAGGGAGGGTTTATTTATAGATTAACTTTAGGTTTTGGTCTCAATTGGTTTGGGAAGGAGAAATTAGTGTGATTGGCACCCAAACTGAAGGAGAAATGTGGAAAATTTTGGGCCCATGAGCTTGGGAACGCTTGGAGGCTTCCTATTGGATGAGGAATGTGTGGAAGTTCCCCACCAGATAAAGAACACATGGAGCTCTCAATGAAGGAAACACCTAAAGTAACATCCCCAAGTTCCCAATTTTTTGGGGAAAAAGTTCACATCGAGTTCCCAAATTCTTGGAACTATTCCCACTGAATTTGGAACATTTCACTCTCATTCCCAAGTTCCCTAGAACACCATAACGTTAGGAAACAATGGGAACGGTTCTTGTGCAACAGACATAATATTAATAACTAGATTAAGAAAATATGAATTTGTAACATTATTATTATTTTTAATAAAAATAGACCATAATAATAATAAAGGTATAATAATAAAAGCATCATATATTTGTCTTTTCATTTTTTTAAGCTTGGAGGTTGAAAAATATTAATTAAAATTTGAAGTATAAGATTGTAATGAAGTTTGGTGGAAATTTATGTAATTAGAGAACGGAGGTGGATTCTAAAATATGATATGAGGAAGATGTATAACGCAGTAACATATTTGCTTAATATTGACTTAACACAACGTATAAGTGAACCTACTATAACATTTAAAAATAAATTAATTAAATCTATATTGTAGAAAAAAATTAAGAAAAGAATCAAACATTAATACACACCCCGCCATAAATCCATCTTAAATTATAATATTTTGATATTTTAACAAATTTATTATTTACATAGACAAGTTTCTTAAAATAAATGATGACATGATGACATTGATAGAAGATTACTATCCAAATAATTCAATCTATCTTATCTAAAATAAGGAGTTTTTGCTATGAGAAAGTAATTTTA
This sequence comes from Pseudotsuga menziesii, assembly GCA_001517045.1. Classification (NCBI taxonomy): domain Eukaryota; kingdom Viridiplantae; phylum Streptophyta; class Pinopsida; order Pinales; family Pinaceae; genus Pseudotsuga; species Pseudotsuga menziesii. Next base: position 4,186 of record LPNX011214202.1, on the reverse strand, counting down.
TATACTCACCTACCAAACCAATGAAAACGTGTCATTTATCCTATCTCTATCATGTAGTTTACCCTCTGTGTAATGAGCTTGAGAAACCCATTCACAAGGTATCCCATGTGTGCAAACAAGCACGCCACTATACTCATTGACACAAGAACATGAAAAAATACGATTCTATGCTCCACATATATGCCATGTTACATAATCCATTATTGGTAACTTTATTGTTATTGTTTTGTTATATTATGAGAGGAGGATATGGCAAGAATCTTGTGAGGGGTTATTTGAGGTCTTTCACAGTTGGGATTCCATATAATTTCTTGTAACACATGAACAACGATGTAAAAATTGGTAGCGATTACTAGACATTGTTCCCACACCAAACAATGAGGAAAAGTTGTGGTCCAATCATGGCTCCATGTCAAAGTCTCCAATTCATTGCACACCACATATGCAACCCTCACCAAGAGGACTATACCTCATCCTTGTTGATAAGTCAAGCCTATGTTTTGTTGATAAGTTAAGTCTATGTTAACTCATCCATGTGATGCGTTTAATGATCGATTTCCTGCTTCCTATACATGCATGGTGAATGCATGTATCACTTTTCATTCAATAAACTCACGTATGCTCTACTTAGTTTATGTACATATACATATTTATTTACTCATTACTAAACATGCTACATCTCTATTCATTATATACATAGTTACAAGATATATAATATACTTCAAAATAGGGTCATATCCTTTGTAAAATTGAAGATATACTCCATGGTTCAATTATAGATGTTGTGTATCCAATAACTTTCCACACAAACATTTACCGTACAGATTTAGAACATCTCGGATCATTCCTAGTTTTAAGATAACAACGAATATCATAAGGTGGCATTCAAAAGTATTGTTCCTATCAAAATGTTAAAAAGTATTTTTCCACTTAACGAACATCATAAGATGGCATTCAAAAGTATTTTTCCTATTAAAATGTTAAAAATATTTTTCCACTTAATGAACATCATAAGGCGGCATTCAAAAGTATTTTTCCTATTAAAATGTTAAAAAGTATTTTTCCATTTAAAATATTTGTTGACTATTGAATTCTTTTGTGGAAATTCAACAATCTAAACTTTCACTCACTTTTTGAAAATTTGGTAAAGACGTGTGAGAAAGAAACCCGTTTTTCATGGTCTTTTGGTCTTTGAAGGTAATTGAAACTTTATATTTTCTTGAATTCAACCTGTTTTTCTAAATAGCCTTTTAATTAAGGCTAAGTTTTTGCACAATAAAATTGCAAGGCAATTGAAACTTTATGGAGACTATTCAAGAGACAGATTTCAATTATATGTTGGTACTAAGATTTCGTAATAATAAGTCAACATATGATTATGAAATTACGCCAACATAATAATAATTTTTCAAATTTTCAACTTATTTTATTATGAAATTAGACTAACATATTTTTAATGCTAAGTTTTCGTGACAGAAACTATTATAGTTTGAAAGAAACCACTTTTATTTTCAACTTATTTTATTATAAAACTAAGCCAACTTATTTTAATACCAAGTTTTTGAAAGCAAGCTGAAGCCACCGTTTTTTTTATTAGCCAAAGTTCAAACTATCAAATTTTTAAAAGTTTCAATCTCCCGTGATTTGCGGTGAATACTATCATACCACCAACTTTCAAGTTTTTTTAAAAGTCGCCTACGAAGATTCTTCCGTGATTTGCGGTGAATGCTATGAAGTATTTTAGAAGGCCGTACGAAGATTTTTCCGTGATTTGCGGTGATTAAATTGACGTTGTGATGATTTGTTACATCACAGATTCACAATTTCACATCAAGAGAGATTAGAAATGTGATTGAATTAAATTGAAAATTTATTAAATTGAAAATTTATTTGAGATGTAAATTTTTATTCTAATACTTTTATTTATTTAAAAAATATATATTATTTCAAAAATTTGAATTCTCTCTTTTAGTAATTAATAAAACTATATTTCAAAAATTTAAATTTTAATAAAAATAATTTACAATAAAAAAATAAAAAATAAAGAGTAAAAACAATAAACATATATATAACAAAAAAAATTCAATAACTACTTTAAGTTAAAAACTACATAATGTTTTAATACAAAAATTTTATTAAATAAATTAAATAACAAATTTTAAGTAGAAAACTAAAAAATGTTTCAATACAAGAATTTTATTAAAAAATTAAATAACGAACTTTAAGTTAAAAACTAGACAATGTTTTAATAAAAGAAGATTAAAGACTAAAATGGTTGAGAAGAGAGGGAAATATATTTGAAGTTAAAGCAAAGGAAAAAGAGAAAATGGAAGTGACTTTTATTATGATTTGTTTAAGTGAAAATATGGAAGTCACTTGAATATCGATAAAAGTTAAATTACCAAAAATATTCAATAACTCAGATTATCAACTTTACTTTAGACTTGTAACTTTTATTATTATTAAATAAAGTAAATTTTATATTATCATTTGAGATGTAAAGTAACTTTATTACTTTGGTACCGTTAAGTTCGCGGAGTTTTTCTAAACTTTTCACAGTGCGTGTTTTCAGTCTAACAAGTGACGACTCCCAAATATCTTCACTTTTGCCCGTTCGCCCACGAGTGTGTACACCCACCGTCTATTGAGTTGTCGCACCGACTGACTCGCACTCCGCCTTTTTCACTACGCCAAACACACACACTTCCACTTCCACTTCCATTTCCATTTATAAATACTTCCATTTGTGACAAACCCCATCAAACACTTCCATTTTGTGAAGCCTCAGCAGCTACCATGCCGTCTCTTTGTTTTGCTTTGCTTTTGCTTTTCCTATGTTCTTTTGCTTTCACCTCCACCCTCTCATTTCACACTGATCACCAATCCCTCCTACCATTCAAGAATCTCATTACCACCGATCCCCATCATTCCATGGCAGATTGGAACTCCGCCAATCCCTTCTGCAACTGGACCGGCGTTGCCTGCAGCCGCCGCCATCCAAACAGAGTGGTCTCTCTCAACCTCACTGGATTGGATCTGCGCGGTCCCATTTCTCCTTCGCTCGGCAATTTGTCCTTTCTCCGCTCTCTCGTTCTCGAAGGCAACGCGCTCCACGGTCCTATCCCACCTCAACTGGGGGACCTCTTTCGTTTGAGACACCTCCAGTTGGACAATAATGAGTTGGATGGAAACATCCCACCTCAACTCGGCAGCTGCAGAAATTTGACTCTCCTGGCGCTCTCCTGGAACAATCTGACCGGAAGCATCCCGAGGGAGTTGGGTTCCCTCCCATATTTGCAAGGGCTTTACTTGGGATCGAATGACCTCACAGGTACCATTCCCACTTCCTTGGCAAACCTTTCATCATTGATTGAATTGACTTTAGAATATAACAGTCTCATTGGTCCCATTCCAAGTCAACTCAGCAGTTGCACAAATTTGAGTCTACTGCTGCTCACCTCCAACAATCTAGTCGGAAATATCCCCCACGAGTTGGGCTCCCTACCACATTTGCAAATTCTTAACTTGGGAGAGAACGGCCTCACAGGTACCATTCCCTCTTCCTTCGGTAACCTTTCAAGCTTGATTGAATTGCAACTTTTCGTAAACCATCTCCGCGAACCCATTCCACCGCAATTGGGTTCGCTCACCCGTTTGCAAATACTCAGCCTCGGTATAAATGATTTTTCAGGTACCATTCCACTTGTTTTTTCAAATATCTCTACTTTGACTGAGTTAGTTATGTGCCAGAATAAATTGTCCGGTCCCATTCCCTCTTCTTTCTCTAAAATGTCTAACTTGATTATGCTCAATTTATGGGGAAACCAATTCAGTGGCATCATACCAAATTCAATTGGCAATTGTTCTAAGCTTGTAGAACTTAATTTGGATAATAATAAGTTAAGCGGAAGTGTGCCCATAGAGTTGGGTAAGTTATCTCTCCTTGAAAAGCTATACTTGCAGAAAAATCAACTTGAGAGTGGAAACATTATAACCATGCCTTTTCTGGTAGCTCTGACCAATTGTTCTCATCTACAATATTTATATCTCCACACCAATAAAATAAGTGGTGTCTTACCTCTTACAATAGGTCAACTTTCTACTAATTTTTCTGAATTGTCATTATCCAACAATAGAGTACATGGAAACATCCCTCCACAAATTGGCAATCTTAGCAACTTATCTT
>LPNX011214194.1:3563-23314 GCA_001517045.1 Pseudotsuga menziesii | reverse complement strand
AATAAATCCCTCTTGTAGTGAAATAATTCATCATCATCATCATCACCTTCCTCATCATCATCATCACCATCGCCATCATCATTATCCTCATCATCATCAGCGTCATCCTCACCCTCATCGTCATCATCAGCTTCATCATCACCATCATCATCATCATCATCAACATGATCATCATCATCACCATCAACATCATGAACATCATCATCACCATCGTCCACTAGTGGAAAATGGGAGATTAGTGACCAAATAAATGACCAAAATCCACATATCAATGACCACTTTTGGTTTGGCGATCGCTAGTGGCTAATTTACGGTCTTTTATTACGCGACCAAAATTGGTCATTTATAGCTTGTGAGATGGTCATTTAGTTGGTCATATATTTGAATCAATGACCAAATATATGACCACATTCATAACCAAATTAATGACCACATGACAAACTAGAATATGACCAAATTTGGTCGCGTAATAAAAGACCGTAAATTAGCCACAAAAACTGCTTTTTGGTCATTGATATGAGAATTTTGGTCGTTTTTTTGGTCATTTATATCTCATTGTTTGGTCACGTATCTCTCAATTTTTTATCATTATATATGTGAATTTTGGTCATTAATCTCAATTATTGGTCACTAATTTAGTCATTTTTAGTTATTTTATGTGTGGTTATTATATTTTAGTAGTTTTAATAGTGTCCATTATTAATCAATATAAATTTTTAATATGATATTATGTTTAAATTAAAAAAAGAATCATAAATTATTTATCATCATCTAATACACATGAATTATGCAATGTCACGTTAATTAGTTAATTACAACACTTATAAATAATATAAAGTACAACTATATAAGCTTTAAACTGCACAAATTATATTATATGAAATGTCAAGTATTACAACAAATATGAGTTTTCTCAAAAACTATCTCCATGTAACTTTACATGAAAATCATCTAGTACATTGATGATTTTTCAAAATATTACAATAGCTAAACCATCCCACTTGTACTTGGTTGCTAATCCATACTTAGATCCCGCGGAAGCTTCAAAACCATACTTAACAACTTGAAACCCTCAGCAACAGGCTCTTCATACTCAATGGCAAATCCTCAGTAGTGGGCTCTTCATACTCAATGGACCACTATTTAAGCTCACCCCTGCAAAATCCAATAGAAAATTCTCACTTGTAAGTAGAAAAATAATGAACTGTAAAGTAGAAAAACAATGAAGAAAATTATTTATAATGTTCAACAGTTAACAACAGTAACCAAGATCATGTGCAAAATAGGAAAATATAATCTAACAAATTCAATTTAAGAATTGGTTAATTAAACTTGAAAGGCTAAATCTACACTATTCAGTGCCTAAGAAAAATGAAGAATGTAATTTAAGTCTAGTATATATTAAAAAGCGTAGCGAATAGAAAAATAACACCATCTGCAATTAGGCTAACTCTCAACGTAAATAAGTTTGTCTGCATTAAAAGGAAAAGAACTCCAATAGGCATGAAAATTAATTGACAATCATGGTAGGTTTTGTCCTGACCTTTTCAGCCACGACAATTCCATTCACTCCAGCATTCTTTGCAATTAATTTCAATGGGTAGCTTAAAGCCCGTTTAACACTGCCTGCACCAATCTATGAGCACCACAAAGGCCGACACAGTTTAAAGCCTATGTCATAACAAGTTGCAAAAGATTAAAAAAAATGTAATTTTGTATACACATAATATTTCTACGTTCAACAAATAATGTGTCATTTGACTATAAAACATGGCTCTGGAATCTTTTCCACCCACATTGAACTTGATCATGAATGAGAGAGACAAATATCACACCTTTTGCTCATTGTTTTCAATTGTATCTTTGATAGCATCAACCTTTGAAGGAAGCCTCAATAGACTACACTCTCCACCAACAACGATGCTTTCCTCAACATCTGCCTGTATACAGTCATGGTTGTAAATTAACTTAAACTTTCTCCATCATTTAAGCACATAACAACTATGAATCTATATTAGGTCTTTATGCAGAAGTTTAACTCCTTTATTACAAACAGTAGATTATTTTGAAGTGCCTTATCAAATATATACAATTCAATGTAGAATTAATTGTTTGTTCATGGAATATGAAGAGTGCACAATATATGTATAGTTGAGAACTTGTGTGTGTGTTCTCTCTTCTCTTATGCCCTTGCACACACTACCAATTTATGATCCCCTGTAAACTGACCACCTTTATCAAGAAAGTTGTAGGATTTACCAGTAGCATGATCAGTTGCAGATTGTTGAAGGGCAACTTCAAGCAGCCTGAATGCTTCAGCCACATCACAACTTTCAACCTACACAAACCACCTATGTTAATAATGACTTGTATTCTTTCAGACTTTTGGCTGTCATCTACTGAATTATCTTGAGAATCTTTTTTGAATGTAACAAATAAAATAAAATTTAATAATTTATGTTCTACTATAGCTTGAGATACCAACAAATGAATTATAGCAATAGATTGCTAAATAATAAATATACTGTACAAAGAGATCAAACGACCTTTCTTTTTTTCCACCTCCTTTTTTTTGGACTTGGTCTGGCCTAAAGCTAGCCATGCTTTTATCTCCGGATCATCAATAGACTTTGTTGGATTCAATTCTTGCAATGGATGCCTTGTGATTTTGTCTGATCAATTTGGTATCAACACGACTGTAAATTTTATATGGGCAACCAGCTCACCTTCAAGGCACAAAGACATTATCAATTAATAATTGCATGCATTTACTAAGATATCTTCAAATATAGTGGTCAAATGAGCATACCAATGAATTTGACACAAACCACCAAGTGTAATTGCAATGTGCAAACCAAATCCATGTTTACAGTTTTGAAAGGATATGTTTTGATTGTATCTCAAATAAAGATGCAATAATTGATCAAAATTTGACATCAATTATGATTTTCAAACAGTGATACAATCTTGACTTCTTATGTCCCTTGAGAAATAGTAAATTTAGATCTCACAAAGGGAGTTTTGGCATACAAAGTTTTATCAGCATATTTCAAGTAAATGTCAACTTCAGAAAATCACAAACAACTCAAAGAACTTTTCCTAATCATTAAAAGCATAGATATATATGGAAACCCAAAATTATAAACAAAAACTATAAACCCCAAGAGCTAACCTCTGATTACTTGACCACTGCCAATTTCAAAATCTATTGGATCACCCCTCTCAAAGCTTCAGTCGAAAAATATCCCATTTGTAAGATATCCCTGCAATAAATGGAGGAAACCATGACAGTCTAGCTAAAATTTTATACTAAAGAGCCTACTACTCCAACACATAGTTAGGATTAACTGCTAAAACCCTCTGATCATTCTCAGTTGATTGGGATGATCCTTTTGTCCTAGGTACTGGTGCTGTCTAGCTGTCATCAAGAATCATGAGGACACCTTCCTTATCTATCAAATGATGCAAAACACGATATGAATTGCTTAACACAGTAACCCACTGCACCCTAGCTAATACTGCATAGGACCTTAAAATCAATGGAGAAGAAACTTAAAGAAAAATTATATTTAAGTTTTCCATACCTGTATAATAGATCTCACACATTTTACCTCCTCCAGTAGTCCACTCATTGTATCAAACACCTGCTGGGAGTTCAAATCTTCAACGTACCACTTGATTAAATATGCCTGTTTCAAACTATCCAAACCAGCCTCTGCAAAAACCAAATAATAAATAAATGAATCTATTTGTAACATTAGGTACTAAATGACCCATCAATCAACACAATGGAAGGTTACAATAGCATTGTGAGTTTCTCGATATGATTATCTTCAGCAAAATAGTGAGTGATTTATCAAATCGCTTTCAAAGTTATAAAAATTCCAGATGGTGTGCCAAGTTGCTAACAGATACAGTAACATGGATAGAACATGTAAATTGTCACAATACTATCTTTATTTGATTCTTCATGTTGTCTAAGCCGCATGACAAGTGCACAAGTAAATTTTTGGAAATGCTCATATGTAACTGTCATTTTCTTCTTTGGTTAATCACCATCTTTTCCTTCTTCTACTGCTATCCCATCCCCTAAACAATAAAGTTGTAAATACAAAACCATGGGCATAACAATGCTGCAGCCCATCTAACATGTAAAAACCAATTTCTAACATAATGTATTCCATGCACTTACTTGAAGGTTGATGGTCATCTACTTCTGTAGGTTGGTTCTCGTTGACCCCAGCACCTCTATCTATATTATTATTCTCAGCATCTTCGAAATCAGCCAGATCAATCTCATTTGAGTCAACACTGTATAGCAGGGACACATATTAGATCATAACTTAACAAAATATTGCATCAAACTGAAACAAAGGTAAAAGAGAGAACGTTTGCAAAAAGGAAACTTGATGATGGATGTGATTATTATTCTTGCTGTCATATGAACATGGGCCGACCACACCTGGTAACATTCCAACAATCCCAGACAATCATTACAGGATATGTTATAGTATCTTCTAATGTCAGAAAATGTGGAAGTCCTATGTACCTCAGAATCCAAATGCACACGAGCAATGGACTCAGACAATCTTATCAAAACTTCCAATTCTCTCACTATAATTATGTATGCAACTCGACTACCAGGTGTAGCATCACCTCGCCGTAAGGATACATATGCATCAACTAGAACCTTTCTGGCTTTAGTACCTAGCTATACCCAGTTCAAGCATAATTACCAATCAAGGCATTAAACAATCAATTGTGAAAAGCAATGTCAAGGGTTCCTGAAAAGAGGCAAAGAATGCTAAAAGTTCTTTTGGAAATAGGAAGACTAGTTCAAGATGGGACAAAGAAACAACCTTTGGCTTAAGGGTTTTTGCGTAAGCAATGTAACACTGAATTTGAGTAGTAGTAAAAGATGGAGATAATGCCTCTTCATGCTTTTGGTGAACTCTAACAATAAGATCTGCAATATGGTGATCTGTCTGATCATCTGGCTCATCTATCATGACATAAACCAGGTCAAACCTGGAGAGAATCACAGGAGGAAGTGCCACATTGTACTGCAAAACCAAACAACATGATGAGAAAGACCAAAAAAACATGTTGCAAATCTCAATCAAGTTTGAATGATGCTTTCGCTTTAAAATGACCTGTAGACATTACCTTTAGCGGCTTTGATTTATCATAACGCCCACCAATAGGATTTGCAGCTGTTAAGATAGAGGTACGAGCATTGAGAGTTGCTTGAATGCCAGCTTTTGTAATGCTTATTGTCTGTTACTCCATAGCCTCATGAATTGAAACCTTTAATAGAAAATGTGTAGATCTTCTTAGAGGTGTGGATCAATGGCATGCCAATCTAATCAAAATGTAATTGAAAAGGCCAAGTGCAATACAAATTCCATAGCATTCACTAGAATATACCTGATCTTTTACATCCATTTTGTCAACTTCATCTATATAGCAAATACCATTGTCATCCAGCATCAAAGCTCCAGCCTGGATAGCATCACACATACCAGATTTTAATACCAAGTGGCTCATATTGTAAATAGAAACGGTTCCTACCAAAATTACAAGAGTAAAAAACAAAGACCCATGGGCCATATCCCATACTGAAACCCGCAATCTGGATGCTACTTACCCCTAATTAGACTATACAGGAAATGACAAGGAGATAAATCACAGTTTATATTCAAGGTTGACGAACTTTCTAAGTTTTATGAAGGTTAATATCACATTTATAAGTCTTGGAAAGATTACCATTCCTTGGTAGCTTTGCAATAAAATGATAATCCTCATTCAATTCAAGACAACCAATATTAAAATCCGTTGTTGTTAATTCAAAGGCATTCCAAAATGCTTCTCAATTTTTTGTTTCATTTGATCTGATTTGAACATTGGTAAATACCCTTGCCAACTTTTTGCCGAGGCTGACTTTTTCAACATTGGTAAATACCCCCACTCACCTTAGTCTATAAAAGGAGAGGAGGGCACATTAGTTAGATAGCCTATGAGAGACATAATTAGTGTGTTTTGAGCTTTTGATGTGATAGCAAGTATTAGCACCCTGTTTGCTAGCTGTTGTTGTAATGTATAAGTAATAAAGAAATTAACATGATTGTTGTTGGAGCCTGCCTTGTTGTTTTGAGTTTCCAAATAACAAATTTATGTAGCTTGGCACCTAGTTATCTGTTGTTTTGATATAAGTTTATAAGGTATAGAATGTTGTGTATGTACTCTTGAGTTGATCTTACAAAGGCAAATACTAAGTTTTCCAGATTAGTGCAGGATTTCTTATTTGAGTACAGATCTGAACTATGAGTTAAAAACTTAACAAAAGGCATCCCTGCTTGACCCCTATGGTACTCCCGATATAGTCCTAGTGGTCGTAGACGGTGCAGAGCCAACCAAGAACCAACTCATAGAGTTTCATGATGGAAAAACAGAAGTGTCTACAAAATGCCAAAGCCATGCAGCCTCCAAACCAAAGACTCTCTTAGGTTTGAGTCAAACGACTTTTGAAAATCCAGAAAGCAGCGGAAGATTTTTGAAGAGCAATGATGGGAATCCTCAATAATAGCCTTGAGCATGAAGACGTGATCAATGGTCTGATGCTCCATGCAAAATCTTACCTGTCCTTTGGCTCTGAGGTGCCTCTGCTCAAGCTTATCTGATAGCGACAAACAACGAACTGTAGCATTTTAGGTACGCCCGACCATGATGGTCCCGTAGTTGTCCAGATCTACACTATACCTAATTTGAAGATCGGATGGATGATATGTATAATGGTGTGACCATGACAAAGAAAAACTAGAACAAAAAACATGATCAAATAATCCACAACATGAAATAAGGGAGAGAGTGAATACCATGCTTGAGGAACTCAGCTTGGAAGCCTTCCTCATCAGAGGAAATAGATAAGAAAAGGATTTCTGCCCCGTCTTCAATCCCTCTCACAAGAGTGAGATCCAAGAAAGAGCTCATAGAACAACAAACTGAAAGAAACAAAGCCTTCAGAGCTCATAGTACCTTAATTGCATCATTCAACAGCCAGAGAGGTTGAATTGAAATTGCCCTCCAACTCTGTAAAAGGTTATGTCCTCATTTTGCTTGCTGTTAAGAAACAAAACCTTTAGATCTCAGAGTAACTTTGCTGCATCATCAATAGCCAGAAAGTTTGAATTGAAATTGCTCTCCAACTCTCTAAAAGGTTATGTCCTGTTTTTGTTTGATGTTATTAAATGAGTTTGTAGGGCAATACTCAGGCCAAATTGATAGAGAAGCAAAGTCTGTTAGTAAAATTTTTAAGCACTCTCACATAGCTCTGGGAACGACGTTCAATTTAGAAACCGAAATCCCTGCGAAGTATGCACTCTCAACCTACAAGTAAAGATGATGTCTATAGTAATTTTGGTAAAAAAACATATCTTTAATTAAACAGGACACTTGCTTGAAAACAAAAAAAATTGAGAGAACTCGCTGTTGATGTAGGTCATTAAAAAGGGACAATACAACCGCATATAACATCACTAGAAGACATTGCTGGTTATGTGTAGTTGAAAACTCAAAAAGAAAACTTGAAAAGCATTTGAAACAACATAAAGAATGTTCTACATACGACGATTCTTTAAATGTTTTATTTTTAAAGACAAAACAGAAATTGCTTAGAAACTAGTTGTCGTGAAGCTAAATCAAGCAAAGTAGTGATTATGTATTGGCCATGGAGAGTACATAGGCAAGAACTGTGTAAAAATGACACAGTTTAGTATTTACAGTGAGGAGAAAGATACTCACGCCATAGACAATGTTGCAGAACCTTTTCCAGCTTTTGCTTCGACAACTTCAGTTCCTACATCTTGAGTACGCTTTGTCAGAGCTTTGATATCCTGATCTGAAAGATTGGTATTTGGTTTTGGAGTAGCCTAGAAAAATTGGAACAAGAAAATGTCAATCCCCATCCTAAACGTCTGTGGGAAGTTGGGCATTCATATACATTGCAAACATAAAACATAGGTAACTACTATCGATTATCAAATCCCTTTTACAGACCACAGTTTGCTACTGTCAGTACTCGGGACCTAGAACAATGCACTGAAGAAAAGGACCATATGAAGTACTAATATAAATATGGAAGAAACCATATATGACTGACTCCTAACATGACTGACTCCTAACAGGATATCAACAGTATTCAACTCAGGACTGATCTTGGGTTATCCAACAATTATTGCTACTAACAGAACTATAAATATATTAGACATCATTGCTAACAATGTGCTGAGAAACTGATCAAAATCGGTTTAAACTCTTAAAAGGTAAGAAAATATACAGCTATTACTAGCTGAGAAAAGAGAGGAAGAATAATGACACCCGCATGTCCTCCTACAACAGGGACATCCACTTCTGCAAACACATACAAAATATTCCAAAAAGACCAACACGGTAAAAATTAAAACCAATAAAACACATTAAAATTTAAAAGCAACCAAAGGAAGATACTAGTATGTATGTATGTATTTATGTATGTAGCATGCTGGAAATAACCTGCTTGCAAAGCTACAACACTAAAAAACAAGGACCAAAAAGAATTGATAACATTGCATACCTTCCACAGAGACACCTGCCTTGGCAGCATAGAAAGTCTTTGCTCGAACAACATCAAGCATGGTGACACCAAAGAGTTTTTTTTCATTGTAGGTTCCAGCCTTCTTGAAAACCTCAGCAGCAATGGGTACAGTTGAATTAATAGGATTGCTGATCATGTTTACTATAGCCTGCCATAATAAATTTAGAGCATGCGTATCAGGCTAACTACTTCATATTCAAACTTCTAACAGGTCACCACCCTCACATAAACTGAAGCATACAGTATAGGATTGTCACTTTCAAACCTTCAATCTAGTTCACAGGTAGTGTAAAGCGAGTAAATAATGTAATTAGAATACAAACATCCTATAGATCTGGCTTGGATTACAATCTGTACCAATCTTAAAAGAACAATAGTTGAGTTGTAATATGAGACTTGTGTACATCGTAGTACCATAAGAATTGAATTAGTGTCTGACTCGCAGTGAACACACACAGCAACTGAGCTACTGGATTTAAACCAGTTTCATAAAAATATATCTGCTAAACTAGAGTTGGTTTCAAGTTCAAGTTCTTACTAGAACCTTTTTGGCTTCAGTACATAGCTGTACTCCATTCAAGCATAATTCCAATTAAGGAATTAAACAATCAATTGTGAAAAACAATGTCAAGGGATCCTGAAAAGAGGCAAAGAATGCTAAAAGTTCTTTTGGAAATTGGAAGAGCAGTTCAAAATGGGACAGACAAACAACCTTTGGCTTAAGGTTTTTTGTGTAAGCAATGTAACGCCGGATTTGAGCAGTAGTAAAAGATGGAGATAATGCCTCTGCATGCTTTTGGTGAACACAAACAATATGATCTGCAATATGGTGATCTGTTTGATCATCGGGCTCATCTATCATGACATACACAAGGTCAAACCTGGAGAGAATCGTAGGAGGAAGTCCCACATTGTACTGCAAAACCAAACAACATTATGAGAAAGACCAAAAAAACATGCTGCAAATATCAATCAAGTTTGAATGATGCTTTGGATTTAAAATGACCCACAGACATAACCTTTAGCGGCTTTGATTTATCATAATGCCCACCAGTAGGATTTGCAAATGCTAAGATAGAGGTACGAGCATTGAGAGTTGCTTGAATGCCAGCTTTTGTAATGCTTATTGTTTGTTGCTCCATAGCCTCATGAATTGCAACCTTTAATAGTAAAAGTGTAGATCTTGTTAGAGGTTTGGATTAATGGCATTCCATTATAATCAAAATGTAATTGAAAAGGCCAAGTGCAATACAAATTCCATAGCATTCACTAGAATATACCTGATCTTTTACATCCATTTTATCAACTTCATCTATACAGCAAATACCGTTGTCATCCAGCATCAAAGCTCCAGCCTGGATAACATCACACATACCAGATTTTAATACCAAGTGGCTCATATTGTAAATAGAAACAGTTCCTACCAGAATTACAAGAGTAAAAAACAAAGACCCATGGGCCATATCCCATACTGAAACCCACAGTCTGGATGCTACTTACCCCTAATTAGACTATACAGGAAATGCCAAGGAGATAAATCACAGTTTATATTCGAGGCTGATGAACTTTCTAAGTTTTATGAAGGTTAATATCACATTTATAAGTCTTGGAAAGATTACCATTCCTTGGTAGCTTCGCAATGAAATGATAATCCTCATTCAATTCAAGACAACTGATATTAAAATCCACTATTGTTAATTCAAAGGCATTCCAAAATGCTTCTCAATTTTTTGTTTCATTTGATCTGATTTGAACATTGGTAAATACCCTTGCCAACTTTTTGTCGAGGCCTACTTTTTCAACACTGGTAAATACCCCCACTCACCTTAGTCTATAAAAGGAGAGGAGGGCACATTAGTTAGATAGCCTATGAGAGATAGAATTAGTGTGTTTTGAGCTTTTGATGTGATAGCAAGTATTAGCACCCTATGTGCTAGCTGCTGTTGTAATGTGCTAGCTGCTGTTGTAATGTATATTAAGTAATAAAGAAATTAACATGATTGTTGTTGGAGCCTGCCTTGTTGTTTTGAGTTTCCAAATAACAAATTTATGTAGCTTGGCACCTAATTATCTGTTGTTTTGATATAAGTTTATAAGGTATAGAATGTTGTGTATGTACTCTTGAGTTTATCTTACAAAGGCAAATACTAAGTTTTCCAAATTAGTGCAGGATTTCTTATTTGAGTACAGATCTGAACTATGAGTTAAAAACTTAACAAAAGGCATCCTTGCTTGACCCCTATGGTACTCTCGATATAGTCCTAGTGGTCGTAGACGGTGTAGAGCCAACCAAGAACCAACTCATAGAGTTTCATGATGGAAAACCAAAAGTGTCTACAAAATGCCAAAGCCATGCAGCCTCCAAACCAAAGACTCTCTTAGGTTTGAGTCAAACGACTTTTGAAAATCCAGAAAGCAACAGAAGATTTTTGAAGAGCAATGATGGGCATCCTCAATAATAGCCTTGAGCATGAAGACGTGATCAATGGTCTGATGCTCCATGCAAAATCTTACCTGTCCTTTGGCTCTGAGGTTCCTCTGCTCAAGCTTATCTGATAGCCACAAACAACGAACTGTAGCATTTTAGGTATGCCCGACCATGATGGTACCGTAGTTGTCCAGATCTACACTATACCTAATTTGAAGATTGGATGGATGATATGTATTATGGTGTGACCATGACAAAGAAAAACTAGAACAAAAAACATGATCAAATAATCCACAACATGAAATAAGGGAGAGAGTGAATACCATGCTTGAGGAACTCGGCCTGGAAGCCTTCCTCATCAGAGGAAATAGATAAGAAAAGGATTTCTGCCCCGTCTTCAATCCCTCTCACAAGAGTGAGATCCAAGAAAGAGCTCATAGAACAACAAACTGAAAGAAACAAAGCCTTCAGAGCTCATAGTACCTTAATTTCATCATTCAACAGCTAGAGAGGTTGAATTGAAATTTCCCTCCAACTCTGTAAAAGGTTATGTCCTCATTTTTCTTGCTGTTAAGAAACAAAACCTTTAGATCTCAGAGTAACTTTGCTGCATCATCAATAGCCAGAAATTTTGAATTGAAATTGCTCTCCAACTCTCTAAAAGGTTATGTCCTGTTTTTGTTTGATGTTATTAAACGAGTTTGTAAGGCAATACTCAGGCCAAATTGATAGAGAAGCAAAGTCTGTTAGTAAAATTTGTAAGCACTCTCACATAGCTCTGGGAACGACGTTCAATTTAGAAACCGGAATCCCTGCGAAGTATGCACTCTCAACCTACAAGTAAAGATGATGTCTATAGGAATTTTGGTAAAAAAACATATCTTTAATTAAACAGGACACTTGCTTGAAAACAAAAAAAATGAGAGAACTTGCTGTTGATGTAGGTCATTAAAAAGGGACAATACAACCGCATATAACATCACTAGAAGACATTGATGGTTATGTGTAGTTGAAAACTCAATAAAGAAAACTTGAAAAGCATTTGGAACAACATAAAGAATGTTCTACATACGACGATTCTTTAAATGTTTTATTTTTAAAGACAAAACAGAAATTGCTTAGAAACTAGTTGCCGTGAAGCTAAATCAAGCAAAGTAGTGATTATGTATTGGCCATGGAGAGTACATAGGCAAGAACTGTGTAAAAATGACACAGTTTAGTATTTACAGTGAGGAGAAAGATACTCACACCATAGACAATGTTGCAGAACCTTTTCCAGCTTTTGCTTCGACAACTTCAGTTCCTCCATCTTGATTACGCTTTGTCAGAGCTTTGATATCCTGATCTGAAAGATTGGTATTTGGTTTTGGAGTAGCCTAGAAAAATTGGAACAAGAAAATGTCAATCCCCATCATAAACGTCTGTGGGAAGTTAGGCATTCATATACATTGCAAACAGAAAACATAGGTAATTACTATCGATTATCAAATCCCTTTTACAGACCACAGTTTGCTACTGTCAGTACTCGGGACTCAGAACAATGCACTGAAGAAAAGGACCATATGAAGTACTAATATAAATATGGCAGAAACCATATATGACTGACTCCTAACATGGTATCAACAGTATTCAACTCAGGACTAATCTCGGGTTATCCAACAATTATTGATACTAACAGAACTATAAATATATTAGACATCATTGCTAACAATGTGCTGAGAAACTGATCAAAATCGGTTTAAAATCTTAAAAGGTAAGAAAATATACAGCTATTACTACCTAAGAAAAGAGAGGAATAATAGTGACACCCGCATGTCCTCCTACAACAGGGACATCCACTTCTACAAACACATACAAAATATTCCAAAAAGACCAACACGGTAAAAATTAAAACCAATAAAACACATTAAAATTTAAAAGCAACCAAAGGAAGATACTAGTATGTATGTATGTATTTATGTATGTAGCATGCTGGAAATAACCCGCTTGCAAAGCTACAACACTGAAAACAAGGACCAAAAAGAATTGATAACATTGCATACCTTCCATAGAGACACCTGCCTCGGTAGCATAGAAAGTCTTTGCTTGAACAACATCAAGCATGGTGACACCAAAGAGTTTGTTTTCATTGTAGGTTCCAGCCTTCTTGAAAACCTTAGCAGCAATGGGTATAGTTGAATTAACAGGATTGCTGATCATGTTTACTACAGCCTGCCATAATAAATTTAGAGCATGCGTATCAGGCTAACTACTTCATATTCAAACTTCTAACAGCTCACCACCCTCACATAAACTGAAGCATACAGTACAGGATTGTCACTTTCAAACCTTCAATCTAGTTCACAGGTGGTGTAAAGCGAGTAAATAATGTAATTAGAATACAAACATCCTATAGATCTGGCTTGGATTACAATCTGTACCAATTTTAAAAGAACAATAGTTGAGTTGTAATATGAGACTTGTGTACATCGTAGTACCATAAGAATTGAATTAGTGACTGACTCGCAGTGAACACATACAGCAACTGAGCTACTGGATTTAAACCAGTTTCATAAAAATATATCAGCTAAACTAGAGTTGGTTTCAAGTTCAAGTTCTTACTAGAACCTTTTTGGCTTCAGTACCTAGCTGTACTCCATTCAAGCATAATTCCAATTAAGGAATTAAAGAATCAATTGTGAAAAGAAATGTCAAGGGCTCCTGAAAAGAGGCAAAGAATGCTAAAAGTTCTTTTGGAAATTGGAAGAGCAGTTCAAAATGGGACAGACAAACAACCTTTGGCTTAAGGGTTTTTGTGTAAGCAATGTAACGCCGGATTTGAGCAGTAGTAAAAGATGGAGATAATGCCTCTGCATGCTTTTGGTGAACTCAAACAATATGATCTGCAATATGGTGATCTTTCTAATCATCTGGCTCATCTATCATGACATACACAAGGTCAAACCTGGAGAGAATCGTAGGAGAAAGTCCCACATTGTACTGCAAAACCAAACAACATTATGAAAAAGACCAAAAAACCATGCTGCAAATATCAATCAAGTTTGAATGATGCTTTGGATTTAAAATGACCCGCAGACATAACCTTTATTGGCTTTAATTTATCATAATTCCCACCAGTAGGATTTGCAACTGCTAAGATAGAGGTACGAGCATTGAGAGTTGCTTGAATGCCAGCTTTTGTAATGCTTATTGTTTGTTGCTCCATAGCGTCATGAATTGCAACCTTTAATAGTAAAAGTGTAGATCTTGTTAGAGGTTTGGATCAATGGAATTCCAATATAATCAAAATGTAATTGAAAAGGCCAAGTGCAATACAAATTCCATAGCATTCACTAGAATATACATGATCTTTTACGTGCATTTTATCAAATTCATATATATAGCAAATACCGTTGTCAGCTAGAATAAAAGATCCAGCATGGATAGCATCACACATACTAGATTTTAATACCAAGTGGCTCATATTGTAAATAGAAATGGTGGCTACAAAAATTGCAAGAATAAAAAACAAAGACCCATGGGCCATATACCCTACTGAAACCCACAATCTAGATGCTACGTACCCCTAATTAGACTATACAGGAAATGACAAGGAGATAAACCACAACTTATATTCAAGGCTGATGAAATTTCTCTGTTTTATGAAGGTCAATATCAAATTTATAAGGCTTGGAAATATTAACATTCCTTGGTAGCTTCGCAATAAAATGCTAATCCTCATTCAATTCAAGGGAACCAATATTCAAATTTGTTGCTCTTAATTCAAAGGAATTCCAAAATGCTTCTCAATTTTTTGTTTCATTTGATCTGATTTGAATAGAATGAACTTCTTGCTGGAAAACGTCTATAGCTTTATTAGCACAAGGACCATATAAATCAAAGCCTTGTAAGAATGGAAATCAAATAGACTACATTTCAAAGGCGTGAACCATGGATTCTAGCATAAAATTAACACGATCAAACATTTGCCAGCATGACCTGTTAGCAATATTTACATGGGTTCACTAATTTATTCCCAAGAGTTGTCTAACTGACAAATATCACATATACCTGACTTTAATAACAAGTGGTTCATATAGTAAATAGATATGGCACCTTCCAAAATTACACTCTCAAGAAAATGAAGAGTAAGGTGATATCACCTTAAAAGTTTCATTTTCTAGGTTTTAGGAAGTTAAATATCACCTTAAAAAGTCTTGGAAAGTCCACATTCCTAGGTAGATTCGACATAATAATGCTAACACTCGTTCAATTTAAGGGAACCAGTATTCAAATACGTTGTTGTTAATTCAGAGGAATTGCAAAATGCTTCTCAAACTTTGGTTTTATTGATCTGATTTGAATGGAATGAACTACTTGTTGGGGAACGCCTGTAAGTTTATTAAGACAAGGACCATATAAATCAAAGACTTGTAAGAAAGGCAGTCAAATAGACTATAGTTGATTGGCATGAGCAATGGATTCTAGCAGAAAATTAACAGGATCAAACATTTGCCAGTAGGACCTATTGGCAATATCTACACAGGTTGACTAATTTATTCCCATGAGTGATCTAGCTAAAAAATACAAGTTGCCTTAGCCAAAGGATAGGTTCAGACATGGATGCCCAAGAAAGTTGTGTTATGCCTGCAGGTTCTTGATGAAGGAAAGCTGACTACTCCAGAAGAATCTTGGAAACCTCCAAAGGAAGGCCACATAAAGATCAAATTCAATGGGTAACAAAAGAAACCCCAGAAATCATGTCGTGGAGGAGACTTTCTTCTAGATCAAAAAAAGATGAGTTCAAAACAATCTAAGAGAAAGGAATAGGGGACTATACAAACAAGCAAGACAAAGCCAATGCCTTGACTGCAGGGATGAAATTTTGCAAATGCTTGGTTTCAAGATATTGTGGTAGAAGAACTCTTAAATAATCATAAACACAATAAAAAGCAAGGCTTATCCCCAAAATCAACTCTTTAAACAATTGAAATCATTAAAACAGGCCGGCTGCTCATTCAAAAATAGTGAATTTCATCATATTAGAAGCACTGCCATCACAGGAACAGATTGGGTGGCAAATCAGGAAATCGAGGTAGAAGATAGATATCTGAGAGTATTTAAGACTCCATATATGAACAAGGAACAAAGATGAGACGGAAGTTTAGAGAAGATCTTGGAGAGAGAATCTGAATCAAATCAGATGACAATAAAACCCATAACAAAAAAGAAATAATTGCAGAATAATTACCTTTAATAGTTGACTAGCTTTGATAAACTTAGCATCCCCTTGCGAGTATGAATTATTATCTTGTCTTCCTTGAAAGGTTGGTTACAAAATATGTTTACATACTAACTTTCAAATGAAACCTATGCGCAACAATAATTAAGATAGCATAAGGTTTTGCCCAAATATGAGGATACGAGGCATTCTAGACCACCTGTATCATTGAATCCGCACCTTGGATTCAAGACCTAATAGGAGAAAGAAAACATGACCCCAACACTCCTTCAGTTGTTTCTTGCATTGTCTTTCTACAGAAAAATTTACCTCGTGTATAAATTTTCCTGGCACGTGATAGAAATCACTTTTAAAGTTTTAAACTTATTACAAAATAGTGAACATCTCATCCTTAAAATAGTGGAATTTGCATTATGCAGCATAAGTACAAGATACATCAGGAGATTCACTCGACAGTATTTCCACTAGTTCAAAATCAAGAAGATAAGAGACTCGTGCATATGAATGAAAGCAACACAAATTTGGTTAGAGGTAAATTCATGGTTCAAGAAACAATTCTGTGATGCCACAAACATATCATAAAGGGTCTCATGGCTCTAGGCCTCTGCTTTGCTGGCGTGTTTTTGTGGAATGTGGAATTTACCTCAGATCCATATAGAGGTTTAAAAAGAAAAGTGTCGATCGGGATCCCAATAGGAAGAGCCACATGATGCATTCCTCCTCATCTGGGAATAATGGTGTTGAACAAATAAATAAAGTAAATCCAAGCCATAGGATGCACTTAGAGGGGAAACGCAATTGATTCCCAAATGATTTCTCCGTTTCATTTTTTAAATTATATCTGAAACCTCCCCATTGCTTGTTGACTAGGTGCATATAATTATATCATACAACTGCTAAATCATGGGCGCATATAGGTCTCCAGGTTAAGATACCAATTAAGGTCAAATTAAGGAGACATATAGAGAAAGAAATTGTCTTCTACACTTCTGGATGATCTTAAGGAGGCTCCATGAGTTAAGGCTAATAGGTGTCTTCAAAGCCATCATTGGAACAAGAAATGAATACAATGGAGGGCATTCAATCAAATCCCTATATCGAGTTTATATTTTTTAACAAAATTTGACAATTGATAAAATGGGTATCCAGAGCACTTACAAGAGTTGTAGATTTTTAACGAAATAGCATGTTAAAAAACTCTCCTCGATTTTCATGTAGCTCACCATTCGCTTGTGATATATGATCTGCTAGAAATACATTAAATTTATCTACTTCTAATGCCTCCACCTCCTGCCTCTGCGCCAAGTAAAACCAATAATGGAATAACGCAATGAAACCCTAGTTCACTAGCATTCAGAATCAGTAAAAAAGAAAATTAATTAAGCATTCAGGATCAAAATTTACCATATTTCCTTTGTAAGGAACCTGCCCTACTCCTTTCCTCCTCTTTGATAATCACCATGAATGCATCCATCAATCATAATAAGGAGCAATTCCACAACCCTTCCCATAGTGCACACTGGTGTGGTATGTCTTTCTGTTATTAATCTCTCCTTGCTCTGATTATTCTTGTTTTCTTTGTTCTTCGGCGAGGGTTTGTGCGCTTGTTCTTCAATGAGGGTCTTTGCGCTTCTTCAGTCACTTGCTAAAATAAAAATTTTACTTTCTTAGTTTTTTTTTTTGCATTTGTATTCGGGTTGGAATCACAACAAACTAAAATAGAGAGAAGATGATTTCACCACACATTTCCGAGTTCTCTCTTACCCCATTGGTTTTGGTTTTGTATGTTTATAAATAAGGTTGAGAGATTAAAAAATTCATGTAAATACCTCCAACCCATATCACTTGTAGGTTACAAGCGATGCTTTTGTAATGCAATCCCAATTATGAAAGTTTTTTCATTCAATACGGATGACAAACACAATATCTCCCATCAATAGCACCATGGTTATCGCGAGTGATAGTGCCAATGTCCCTATAAGTTTCCTCTTATTTCTACATATTCGTTGTTAGTGTTGCATCAACTAATGGTATAGAGGATCACTCCTCGAAAGATCACTATCATTGAAAGTGATTTACATTAGGGCTATGTATTGAGATATAAAGTATTGAGATATAAATTGGTTAATGCTAACTCAAAGGTGATGACCAAATCAATTATATTAATAAATGCATCTCACATATTATATATCTTTTTCTTCTAATTATCTATTTTTGTTATATATTAAACATATAAGTTGGCATGAATACACATTAATGTTTTCAATACAAACGGATAAAGTTTTATCTTCTTTAAAGTGTGCTTATTTATGTATGTGTTACAATTTATGATGAAATAAAGGAATTTATATTTAACCTATATTTTTACTTGTTACTCAAAATTTCTCAATCCTACTCTTCTTTGAAGTGGGCATGTTTTGTATGTATCGTAATTCCTCTCACAATAAAGATATGAGATCCACACTTAAGCTCGTTTTCCTTTTCTACAAAGGTTATTTAACTTTTTAATAATGAGAAAATAAAAAGAGGCTTTAATTTCTCTTTTGGAGCATCAATGGCAACCTCGAATCCAACTTTATGACCCTTTATGTGTTTGATGTATTGGGATATGTGCAAACCATGTGTTTGAAACATACGAGAAACTTTTAAAATATGTGTAAAATGTGTGTCTATTTTACGTCAAATGAAGTTCATGCACATTCCACAAGTCCAGATGTCAAACATTGGGACATGAGACACATGCCCAAATATGGACATGTATGATTTCTTATCTTATGGGATACTTCTATAAGCATATCAAATAGAAATTAGATTGATTCACATATACAACTTTGATAGGGTAAAGACTTGGATTTGATCCTAACTTTAGTGCAATATTTCCATTTATCTACAAGATATCCTAGCACACATGTCATAAATTAAATTCCTAGTTTTCATGGCCTTTTAATGGTCTCTTTTTTTTGGGGTAAGTGAAATGTAAGTGGGATTGATGGTTAATAACATGTGTTTAATCCTAGGAGGTCATGGGTTCAAATTCAAAGGGGGTTAGAGTATGTACACCTCCATATACTTTTGTAGTCAAATAGTTGAGTAGATATGTTAGAATTTAGTAAATTATACAAATTCGTTGTCAAAAATGTAATTCTCCATTGCCGGAGTGACACAAATAAATATGAACAAATAAATGACCAATTATTATGTGCTCATTTTAAGTCTAGAGATCCCATGACCAATTTTGGTCATTTATCTTGGTCCTTTTTAGTTTAGTTTTATCCTGTGACCAAAAGTGGTCATTTATCTTGGTCCTTTTTAGTTTAGTTTTATCCCGTGACCAAAAGTGGTCATTTATCTTGGTCTTTTTTAGTTAACTCACTTAAATTTATCAATTTTGGTCATTTATCCCTTGAAAAAATATATGGTGACCAAACTTTTTGGTCTCCTAGTCACTAATCTCTCATTTTCCACTAGTG
>LPNX011214183.1:251847-315532 GCA_001517045.1 Pseudotsuga menziesii | reverse complement strand
TATATATATATATATACAGAATTTTACATGATGTTTATATGTTTCAAATGGTAAATGTGTTTTCTATGAGTTTTACGTGTCTCTAAATGTTCATTTACAATGGACCATGTTTGATTTACTGTCATGAATGGGAAATATGCTAGTCTAGGATGTAGATAGCCAATGAGTCAGCGACTACATTATGTTCCCTAGGGATATTCCTATAAGTAATAGTTTCGAATGATATTTCTAACAAAATCACTCTTCAGAAGAGGTAGAGGAGTACCAGGTTCCTAATGGTGTAGATGTGGTTCAAATGGTGAACCATGAGCTATGATTCCATCAAGACTACTAGATCACAAACATTCTGGGAGGCAGCTTCAGTCAGAAGACTGATGACTGCTTCATACCCGACGATGTTATTAGTAGTGGGACCTATACAAACCACTCCTGAACTGACCAAATCTTCAGCTAAGGAATAGAGGACCCAAGCAGCCAAGGCGAGATTCAAGGTGTGGCAGCAAGCACCATCAGTGAAGCCATAGAAATTGATTTGCATGACCAAAACAAGGTATAAACAGATGCAGACACAAAAAATCAAAACCATCTTGAAAATACTAGAAGCACACTGAAATTCAATCAATATACATATATACAATATACTATCCAAGAAAACCTAGGCATAGTACCTTTTCAGGTACAACCCATTGCGAGGTTGTCCCAAAGGGATTCCATCGTAATCAACGAGCTCGTAAGCTCCTTTCTCTAACACCTTAGAAATAATGAAAGGTCCATACCACATGGACTCAAACTTACCCTTCCCTAGTTTGTCATATCTATGGTCATAGGTCAAGACTAGGTCACCCTTGTTGAAGACATGAGGTTGGACAGATTTATCATACTGTGCCTAGTTCCTTTTCCTTTTGTGCCTCATTAGCCAAGGCAACATCTCTGTGAGTCTCGTCAAGGTTAGTCAATTAAAAAAATATTTCTTCCTCTGTGGAAGTGTCTGGGAGAAGTTAGACGGCAAGTTGTAAAGATGGAATCTAACATTGGATCAGTAAGACAGCTTCAAGTCCATAGACAAGTTAAAATGGCGTGAAACCAGTAGCTATTTTCACAGAAGTCCGATAAGCCCAAAGAGTGGATAAAAGAACGTGGTGCCAGTTGGATTTATGGTCTCCAACCATTCGACGAAGCACAGTTTTTAAAACTTTGTTAATGGCCTCTACTTGACCCTTATCTTGTGGATAATATGGCATAGATTTTTCATGGCGAAACCCTAGCTTGGAACTAATTTCCTCCATCATCTGATTACGAAAATGAGATCCATGATCAATAACGATGGATTGCGGAACTCCAAATCTAGCTATGATATGATTGAAAAAGAAGAGAGCGGCAATCTTACCATCTTTCGCATATGTAGGCATGGTCTCAGCCCATTTAGTGAAATAATCAACGGCTACAATGATGTAACCATGCCCCCTGACTGAGGTAGGCTTACAATGCATGAAGTCAATCCCCCATTTGGCGAATGGGCCAATGGAAATGATGGGGTGGAGCGGAGCGGGATGGGTGCACTTTTTAGGATAGAAGTGTTGACAAGGTGGGAATTTCTTAATAGTCTCATGACAATATTTGAAGATAGAAGGCCAAAAATAGCCAACACAAAGAATTTTCTAGGCTGTAGCCATCCTAGATATATGACCTCCACATGCTCTAGAGTGGTAATAATTCAACACATGTTCAGCCTCCTCATGAGCGAGGCATCGCCAGAGAATAGATTCAATACCACGTCTATACAAAGTATCATTCAAGATGAGATAGTATTTCATGTGGTGATGGATACGACGACGATCATCGTGAGATAAATGCGGCTAAAAATACTGTGTCTGGAGATATATCAGCAAATATCCATACCAAGGATCAGTAGTGCTTATCAGAAATAGGAATTCATCTAGAAATGAATCACTGGGCTCAGATTCCATTGAAGCATAGGGAATATCACACATAAGCTCTGTAAAGACCAAGGATTTCTTTGATGTAGCCTTGGCAAACTCTAGATCAAACTCCTAAAGGATAACAATCCAACGGGAGTACTTGCCCCCGAGCACCTGACGAGTCAGGATGTAGTACATTGGGTTCTGGTCTTCCAATACGGTGGTAGTGTGAAGCAGAATGTAATGACGAAACTTTTGTACAGCAATGACCATGGCCAATGCTAACTTTTCCACACATGAATAACGAGTTTCAGAGTCAAGGAGATTCTTACTGGCATAATAAATCACGTGCTCCTGACCATGGAGATTGTCCTACGCTAATACCATAGCGATGGTAGTAGCAAAGGAAGCAATATACAAGAGAAAGTCCTTTGAATAATCATGGGGGTGTATCACGGGTGAATGAGTCAGAGCATGCTTAAGATGATCAAAGGCATGTTGGGCCTTGTCATCCCAGAAGAATGGGGTGTTCTTCTTAAGGAGATGCATATAACCATGTGTTTTCTTTGCGAAATTGCACACAAAACGGTGGAGAAAGTTTTCCTTCCCCTACAAAATTTGGAGTTCAAGGAGATTAGTTGAGGCTGGTAGATCAAGAATGGTGGCAATTTTTAAAGGATCTATAAAGGTCTCCATCTTTGGATACCACAAATCCTAGCAGGAATCTTGTCTCAATGCAAAAAACACATTTATGCGGGTTGATCCATATATTATAATGACGACATCTCAGGAATATCTCTCTAAGATGAAGAGGGTGTTCCTCCCATCGCTGTGAATGAGCAGGGAGGTCATCAAGGTATGGTTCAACAATGTGTTTGACATCGTGAAATGCATAGGACATCGCATGCTAGAATGTAGCTCTAGAATTTTTCAAGACAAATGGTAACTTCTTATATGCAAAGGTTCTCCATGGGAAAATGAATGTCGTCTTATGCTGATCGGAGGGTAATATCTCAATCTGATTACAGCCGAAGAAGCCATCCATAAATGAAAAGATGACACTTCCAGCACAGTTGTCGATAATATGATCGATGTGTGGGGTAGGAAAGTTGTCCTTGGGACAAACTTTATTGAGATCCCTAAAGTCGATACAGACTCTAATGGTGCCCTTCTTTTTATTGACAGGGACAACGTTCGATACCCATTTCATCAGGGGTACAGGATAAATAAACCCAGCTTTCAAAAGCTTCTCAATTTCAGCCGTTATAGCTGTGTCCTTCTGAGGATGGACTTGTGTAAGTTTTTACCTGACAGGTTTGGCCGAGGGATAGGTTTTAATCTTGTGGACCACTATGGATGGGTCAATCCCTAGCATCTCTTCGTAGGACCAGGCAAAAATATCACAGAATTCTTTAAAAAGTGCCTTATAGGCTTCAGATTCATTTGCGGAGCAGTTCTTCCCAACATGAACATGCTCGACAGTATCAAGCTTGGCTGATATGTTAATCGGGTTCGTCTATGTAATGTTGCAAAGGTTTCCTTCAGAATCTGTATTTTGCAACAATATAGGACTTTGGGGTACGTTGAAAATATCAGTAGGAAACAAGGATGCAAAATCATGGTTAACCGAACTAGTGGTGGGGAGGAACATGGATCTATGATGGTGATCCTCCCAAATGGACTCATTCGTGCTCATGATCTCAATAATGGACTCATCGGAAGGAAAAGTCTCAAAGAGATAATCTAGAGTGGGAAGAGAAGGTTCTAACCAATACGGTAAATGGTAGGGATCCAAAGCCACTAGATGAAGGTCATCAGTGTGATCATCAGAAGAGGTTTGAATGGCGTCATACATAGCTTTATGAGGACTTAACAAGGTAGACTCAACAACATGTTTGCCTCCAGGCTCACAATCAAATGAGGTGATCATATGGACTGATACGGAACCCGTTCTAGGTGGAGTGGATGGAAAAACTCCCATGAGGGATGAATCCTTCAACACGCCTACCCCAATCGACTGGTAAGGAGGAGGGGACTAGCCTAACATGGGGACATTATTAGCCATAGAGGTAGTAACATCCAGCATACAGAAATCAAGCTGGTCAATAGTAGCAATTCTCCCTAGATGTGGAAATTGGATGGTTTGGAATACTGTTGAAGCAACAACAGTCATAACATAGAACCAATTTCATCCTAGAAGGAGATTGTAATCTAAAGGGGCATCTACCACTTCTACTTGGATGGAAATGGTTTTTCCCCCCAGCTCGACCGCAAGGGTTGATATGAGACCATGGGGTTGGAAACCCCGTCCATCTAAGGCCTTAAGGGTCATAGGTGATTTCACAATCTCGGGAGAGCCAAGGGATTTCTAGCAAGATAGAGACAAAACGGAAGTCGAAGCTCCTTCATCTAGGATTGTTCGAAAAAATTTCTTTCCAACCACTTTCATAATGACTTGAAAAGCAAGTTTATGTGGTAAACTAGGCTTATAGTTCTCTACATTGAAATGAATCAAGTTGGTGTTATCTGGGTATAAAGCTCCTAATGTAGTCAACAGGTTTTTGTGCTGTGTAGGGAAACTTTGGAGCACTTCTAGGGTAGACATTACACAAGGTGCATGAGTGAGATCTTTAACCACGTTTTAAAATTGAGCAGCTCGATCATTGGGATTAAATACTGCCTTCCGAAGAGTACTCTTAGGTGGGCGCAAAATCATGTCGATAGTAGGCTTCTTGATAGACAAGAGGACAGTAGACGAGGACTCAGGAGAACTAGTAGAAGGGGCTTTCCCTGAAGACATATGATCTTCATTTTTATCCATAGGTTTATCATAATTATAACTTCAAGTTTGCAGATGGATGGTATCTGAGGACATCATATGAATTTTTTCTGACGAACTAGAATTACCCTGATTAGACATGTGGTCTATCAGTTGTTGTTGAGAGGGAAAAGGATTCGTAGGTACCGCAGGTGTGGGATTGGACTTGAAAAACTGGGAAATTTCGTCCTGACGAGGACACTCCTTTGAAAAATGGTCACCACTACAGAGTAGACAGGTATATTTCTCTTTTCTTTTCCCTTTGTCGTTATCAACATTGGTTGGTCGTGGAGTCTCTAGCTGGTTTCCAGGTTTTTTTTTTCGATTTCTACCTTTCTTTTTATTACCCGAGGTTTGAGTACTTTGAATAGAATTGACATCGGCGAAAACCTTAGGAGTCAATGGAGTAGGGGGGGTAGTTTGGGTTTGCTTGGACGGGGACTGGATTGAACCAATAATCCCATCAACAGGTACTTCTGCTGGTGGCTTGGCAAGATCGGTGCTAGGGCGAGGAGCTTGAGGAATCAGGTTATAGAGAGTTCCCGACTGGGAATAAACCACGTTTAGGTACTGATACCAACTAATAGCCTGCTCTTCGGTGATGGCACCACCCATAGCCACATATCGGGAAATAAGAGGCAACAAGGATTTGGTGAACCAATCAGCTAGTAGTTGATCTGGAATAGGGGCCTTAATAAGCCTTCTCCGCCTTCTCCACTCATGAATATGATTAGATATGTGGGTGGAGGTGTTCTATCATAGAGAGGTTAAAAGATTAGTACCCATTTCATAATGAATAGGAAGCTGAAAGTGTGTAAGAAACACGGTTTCCAATGAGCCAAAATCCACAAACGAATGTTGTGGGAGTTCAATGTACCACTTCGCGGCTGTACTGGTCAAAGTTCGCTGAAGGAGTCGCAATCAAACGGAGTCATCCATGAGGGAGTTGGAAGAACACCATAAATGGAATGTCGTAACATGGTTCTTCAGATCATCTCCCTGCTTCCCATCGAATTTTAGAATATCCGATGGTAACTTTACCAGAATGGGTGGCCACGAGAGATTGTGTCGAATGGGGTCATTAATCAACTTGGACAAACAAGGTAAGTCCAAAGTTTCTAGGAAAGGTAAATGTTGGTTGGGATGCACATACTGGTAATATTGATATGGAATATAATTACCAGTAGGACCATAAGTAGATAGATAAACAGATTGCTCTGACAAAGAACTACTTGAAGATCGGCCCGCAGGGGGTTGATTTATGGGATTAGGACCACTAGGACCGCTAGGGACTCCAGGAGGAGAACTGCCAAGGCCACCGAGACCACCAAGACCACCGGGACCACTAGGACCACCAGGAGGCGGACCACCAAACCCTCCAGGGCCACCAAGGGGAGGTAAACCTCCAGAGCCGCCGAAACCACTAGGAGGAGGGCTAGAAGGAGGAAAGCCACTAGGTCCCCCAGGACCACTAGGGCCACCAGGACCATAAGGAGGAAAGTTTCCAGATCCTCCAGGGCCATTAGGCCCCCCAAGGGGAGGACCTCCATAAGGCGGTCCTCCGCCACCTCCTGCAGTATGTATAGGTATCCCCCCCATAGCTGGCATGTAAGACCAGTTGGGTTTCCCCCATGGTGTAAAAGTGTTACTAGGGTATGGAATTCCAGCATAAGGCATTCTTGTAGGATTGGGTGGATGATTACCTACAGGTATTTGATAACCATAACATCCAAAATATTGAATGGTTACAGGTTGAGCCCCGGAGGGTTGACCTGAACTGGATGGGGGATTAACCACATTAGTATGGGTGGGAGGGACATAAAATATAGATGGTTCTATGTTAGAGGTTTTTCCTTGACTAGGAACAATTTTGGTGTCAGATAACATAGGTCATGCCAGGGGTTGCCCCGTAGATGCAGAAGACCTGGGAATATTAGGCATAGACATAACATGAGAGGTGATAGGGGTGGTAATCTAACCTGGGTTGTGGGTTGTTATTGGACGATCTATAATCGGTTCAATGGGTCTCATAGAATCGACCAGTGAACGATATCCCACAGGAAGAGATGTGGAACGTGCTGGTGTCGAGCCTAATAGGTCATCGATCTGCTTGTCAATATCTTGTGCACGGAGAATGGAAGCATAGTATTGCCCGCGTTCTTCTTCATCTTCAGAAGAGTTTACATGGGTGCCAAATGAGGCAATGGCCTGTCCTATAGGTGTCTCCCAAAATGGAGCATTGGGACCAAAATCTGAATGGTTTGTATCATCAACATGACCTTCCATGGGAGAATGAAATGATGCATTTCCCCGAGAAGGTTGTTGGACCAAGGGAAGAGAGTGTGAAGAATATGGTACTCCACTTTCCACAAC
This sequence comes from Pseudotsuga menziesii, assembly GCA_001517045.1. NCBI lineage: Eukaryota > Viridiplantae > Streptophyta > Pinopsida > Pinales > Pinaceae > Pseudotsuga > Pseudotsuga menziesii. The sequence goes on along the minus strand of LPNX011214183.1, from coordinate 308,422 downwards.
CACATTGTCTCCCACTTGGGAGGTGGTAGCAGCTCCTTGGTCGATAGCTTCCATGGGATTTTCTCCTGAACCAGGAATAAAATCAGGTGGAAAGCCCTGTACTCTTCTGGACTGTCTTAACTCAGCTAGTTTGTACAGTTCCTAACTAACCTAGGGTCTGAAAATCTAGAAAACACACCAAAAATAATTTCCCTACACAAGCTATAGGTCAAAACAAGCACACTTAAAATTATAGGAGGAGTTCAAAAGTCAGGTCTCTCACTAGGATTGTCAAGAAGGTGCCACTCGTGATATACCTCAAGGGTACGTGCGTAGTAATCTCCCCGAATGCTGTTTTTAGTGTATGGCTCCAAACAAGATGGCCAAAGGGATTTTCTCAGATGGATAAGGTACCCTAGTGGGGTCTCCTGATATACTCAAGGTACATGGAAGCTCGAATCGAGAGTAGTGTTGTCTACTGCATAATCATACACAAGGGGCCTTCCGATATACAATCAAGTATGTGAAGTACCTTTCTATATAACTCAAGGGTACGTGAAAGGCCGTTCAATATACTGATGGTACGTGGAAGAACCATGCGAGTTCTAGAATGTAATGCTGACAAATAATGATAGCTCCTATGCTTAACGACGCATGAACACGTCTCTAACCTATCACTCAAGTTACTATGTAAATTTTAACCTAGAACTACCATTAATTATAACTTGTATGGCTAGGTGAATGCATGATGTTTTGACAGAAAAGTAAAACCATGCAATATGCTCATGCAAAATGTTCACTTTATCGTTCAGTATGCCTACTTATGGGAGGGAAAGAGAGTGTTTTCCTTTTGTTTCAAAACCAAAAATATTTCCACACAACAGTCATGAACATCAAATCAAAGACAAGAAATCACTTTTCCAAACTGATTTCTTCTTTCTGAAAGAAAATGAGAAGGGGAAGAATCTCTTTTCCTAAAAGAAAAACAAGAATCACACCTATATGCAAATGCAATCTATTTTTTCAATTTTCTCAAAACATAAGCAACTCTAACTTAAAACTGCCATTTTTTTTTATTTTGATCGAGATAGTTCTAAATGTATGAGAAACGAAAGATCATGAATGTCATGAAATCTTGTAAAGCCAATTAGAAAACCAATGTCCAACGCTCAATGATAATATCCTAGTCTCAGTCAAAAAAATTTCTTTTTTAAAGGAAGGAAAAAGAAGTTTACTATGCAAATAAGAAATGAAACCTAGAAACTAATCTAGTGTTCTTCTTTTAGTCTTTACAACAGAAATGAAAAGAGATTTTAATAACACCCTGAGCTTTTCAGAAAACAAGAAAACCTTTTGCAAACACAACCAAAAAGAATAGAAGCGGATGAAGAATCAAAAGACCTCATCAAAATTTTGAAATTCCACTCAAATAAATCTTAAACCATAAAATTATCAGAACACAAGCATAAAATTTAGTAACACAAGTTTGATAAGCAGAACTGAAAGAAACAAAATCCAAATTTTTTCTAAGAAAAATGAGGAAAAAAGGCTTTGGAATGATGCCTACCTGGCACAGCGCTTCGCAAGTGTTGACAGATCATTTCCAACATAGCACCACTTCTTGCCAATAGGTTACAGCGGTGGCACCACGTACTGCCCACTTTGTTCAGGCGATGGCACCACTCCTCATACACAGTATAGGCGCAGTTCCCTGTAGATGACCAAAACACAAGAAGAACGATGGATCAAGTAAAAAAAAAGACTAGATCAGGGAAAATACTATTGAATTGAGTATGGAAACAGAACATAAAAGACCTGTTGTAGCTGCAAGTTTTCCCAAATTTCTAAAATTTTGGACCCTCCTTATTGATTTTGTTGAAGACCGTTTGTTCCCACTATGCTACACGTTTGGATTGTTTGAGGCCAGTTTTTCTTGCTTTTCAGGAATTCGTTTGGGTCTGTGAATGCTTTGGACTATAGAACTTAGCAGGTTTCATGTATTTTTTATTGTTGTCGAGGTTTGGCTGAGGTTTAAAATGGGATTTTTAGTTGCCACTTTTTCTGGGGTCAGTTAATTGCGCCGATGATTAAAGCCTTTCGTCAATCCCGCGTTTTATTGTTGAAAAAATATCTCACTTTGCGATGTTTCGGAAGGCATTGTGACTTCTGATCGGAGTTCGAGGGCTGATTGAGGTCCACCGTTGTGGCCCCAGGGTAGACTAACTGCCCGTTGGACTGCTTTTCCTTTCACCGATGTCCTGTTCTATTTTTCTCCGATGTTGACTAGTATGTGGATTTTCTTAATCATATAACTTCCGCTGTTGTGGATATGTAGCGCACTAACTATCCTATGCTTCAATAGATCCAACCATCAACGTTTTATCACGAGAATTTTTGGTTTGTGTTCTAGAACCCTTAAACTATAGGTCACCCGCCATTGCAGCTACGTATCTCACTAACTGACTGATGTCAAGTGTTTCGATTCACCGATGGGGGTTTTTATATGCCCATTTTTAATCATTTTCCCGCCGATTGTTATGAGCTCGTAACTGATTTCATAAATAACCGGTGTGCCTTATTTTATCAGGTTGAGATTTTCACGTGAAAACCCAACTCCGGTTTTCTTTTCTTTCAGTACTCATTTAATTGGTATTATGGTTTATGTTTATTGAAGATAGTCGGAATAAATGATGAATTTTCCTTTGATTGCAGACAAACATAGGATATTTTCTCAGATCCCTTTGAATATTATTGCGGCGAAGAAGATACAGCTGGAGGACAAAGCATGTTAAAGCATAAGGCAGCAGAGTTGTTGCTCGAGGAAAAGAAAATAATAAGGGTCTGAAGAGGGACCGAGGAATGGTAGAGCGTAATCACTGAAGAGAAAAGGCCCAGGCTTGGGTAGTTTGTCAGTTACCTAGCTATTCCCGTTTTTAACAAAGTATTTATTTGAAACGTAATGTTGAATTATGAGCATTCAAAAATGACAAAACTATGAGATTGAAACGGTAGGGGGGCAACCGAAAGGTTTTGAACTGGTTCTTGTATAAATATACAACAGAGATAGGGACGAGGGGCTTTTTCCCAGTGAGACTTGTGAAATACTTGTTGTAAGAGGAACTATTTCGTTTTGCAATTATAAAATTACAATTTTTCCTGTTGGAGGAAGTGCTGTGTGGAATGTTCAAATGTGGTGAAATGAACAATGTTGAAGGGGAACTATTTCGTTTCAGTTGTGTTTCATTAACTGTGAGATCATTCTAACTTTCTGAACCTATGTTCTTTTATGAATGTTCTCTGGTTTATTTTGTGATAATTTTCACTATGAGTAATGAATGTTTTAACAGACAACGAGCTATCTTGTTGGGCATATCTCTATTCATGTTTATGTGTTTTGATTCTAAGAATAGCTATGTGTGATTTATCTTAACATATCAACAATAATACATTACTCATTAATTGATAATATTTCTCCCTAGGGATAGCTTAGTTAATCTTGTTTTCAATTGTGTGTCATTTAGATGCGAGAGAGTCTAAGATGAGAGGTAAGAACCTGCGCATCACATTGTGACCGCTCCTCGTATTCTTTATCAATCTGCATGTTAGATAGGCACTTGCATATCATACTTAAAGTCAAAAATACAAAAATATACACGGTGGACCGGGCCGCAACCAGTAAAACCCTTTATTTTTGTTACTTGACCTACAGTAGCTGGACCGCAAATCGGACGGATTCCCCATACCAAACAGTCACGAGCTAGTTGGGAACGTTGACTGGGGAGAAGCCCTTGCTATTGTTTCCTACGAATTTCTAGGTCTCAATAGTTTCTGGCACTAGAAGGAGGGCCACCAGTGCATGGCTGTCTGGGGAAATCCATTGCCTTGAAGTTACTCCACCAGTGATAGTTTTGGAAGTAGTTTATTTCCTGATATAAATATTGAAGAGAATAGAGAACATTTGTTTTTTGTGGACAACCAAGTATTTAATGATATAAGAAGACACACACATGCCTATGTAAAGAGTATTGGAGGATTTCCCACTATCCCTGATTTACACCGAAGAGAATACAAGAAGAAAGACCGTCCTATCTTGGAAGAGTTAGTAGAAGTAGCATTACAGGAAGTTTTTTAGCCTTTAAATCAAGTAGGCCCAAACACACCTTACTGTTCTCTTGTGCATACTCTTGTTCCCTCGCCTCCTCACTCTCCACCCAGACTCATGGAAGGTGTAAATGCAAATCAGCCACTTAACCCACCAAATCCACCACCTGCTTGGAAAGCCAGATCACCCCTGAACTTAACACCTCCATTGCATGACTTACCTCAAGATTTTGAGAAGATGCTTCCCAAGTTTGATCCAAATGAGAAGGTTTTAGTAGATGACCATTTGCAAAGTTTCTATTTGGAAATAGAAGGATTAAGGGATGGGGACCATGAGGATGTAGTTTGTAGACTTTTTCCACATACCTTTAAAGGAGCAGCAGCATCATGGTATTTTGGTTTTCCTGCAAACTCTATCTCAGATTGGGATACTTTTGAAAGGATTTTCAGAAGTAAATATGCAACCCAAAAAACTCATGTGGCTCTCATGAAAGGGCTATTCGATTTAAGGAAAGAAAGAAAAGAGAAGGTGCATAGTTTTACCCAAAGATTTGCAGCTTATCTTAAGAATTTTTCTGAAACTGACAAACCCTCAGATAAAGTTCTGATTGAGTATTATACTTCAGCTCTAGGGCCTGATTTGGCCATATTTTCCAAAATGAAAGCCAAACCTACGCTATCAGAGACTTATGAAGAAGCGGAGAGAGTCGAGGCTGAAAAGGAAAGCATCAAAGATTATCTTGAGCAGTCAGGAGAAAAAAATGTTGGGAGAAAAGCTTTGTTATTTACTAATGCTAAAGAGGAGCAATCACACGATTTCGAAGGAATGGCAAAGATGATGCAAAATCTCTCTAAAAAAATAATAGACTTGGAAAAGGAAAAGGAATCCCAGAAGTTTTATAATCCTTATTACAAGAAAAAGGAGGATAACGATCAAGCCCAACCCCCTCCGCACAGTCCTGCATCGATGAACTTAATAGAGGTGGGGATGGATAACTTTTGCACTTTTCACCAACAACCCCATTATGAAAAGGATTGTCCTCAATGGATAAATTAAATGATTTTGTTGATGGATCAGCTGTTGGATTCCAAATTAACCGAGGATAATGATGAAGAGAGAAAAGACAACAATAAATTAACAGAAAAACAAGAGGATGATGCCATGGTTTTATGGGACTGTGTATCATTGTTTGATACCGAAGAAGAAAAGGATCCAAGACATGAAGATATCTTGGAAACACATGTGATGATAAGAATCCAAGGGTTGATTAAAGAAAACAATCTTATGCTCCCAAAGATTAAGAGACTTCAAAAGAATGTAAAGAAATTTAAAAAAAACACCTCAACTAATAAAATTCCAGAATTTACCACCACCAGTCAAAATTTGAAATAGATCAACATGCCTACTAAGCCCATTGAAGAGAAGATCAATAATGTTAAAACAAACCTCACAGAACATAAGATGGATTATGACATCATGGAGGATATCAAAAAGGTGAAGGAAAATATCTCATTATTTGAGATGTGTAATGTGCCGCAGCAGAAAGAAAAGTTATTGAAAGCACTTGAAATATCAGAGGAGAAGCTTCCCACTGACAATCAGCCCCAAGAAGAAGAAATTGGTGAAGCAAGTGTGGGAGGTAAGCCTAAATGCAAGACTCCACCTTTTCTCCTTACTTTTGAAATTTTCAACCACAACGTGCACAACTGTGTAGTAAACTCGGGGGCATCAGTAAATGTTATGCCATTGTCAGTCTGTAAAAAGATAAATGGAAAACCTAAACCATCTACCTGGAAGGTCATTTAGTTGGACAGAATGAATGTGAAGGTAATTGGGGAAATGGAGGATGTTCTCATTCGCTTATCTTCAAATGATAAGGTATGTCAATTCATTGATATTATAGTAGTAGACATACCTGAGGCTTATGTACTTACTTTGAGCAGAGATTGGTCGGAAAAACTGAGTGGATATTTTGCTTCAGACTGGTCACATATGTGGCTACCTTATAAAGGAAGCCCAAATCAAATTAAATTTTTAAGAGAGCCCTACATGAAACACAATTTTACTCAGTTCAAAGGTAGAAATGAACCTGTGAATTTTGTTTTGGGAAATTACTTCATTGAGCTAGAACCGAGAAACTATCAAGCAGAAGAAGCTAGTGATACACCAGATGCTCAACCTGATCTCCTTCGATTTTCATAGGTTGATGAAATTGATTGTAAAATAGTAGAATTAGCTGTAGATGTAGATGTTGATTCATGCACAGTAGTGATAAGCGATTTTTGGACGCTTTTCTTTGATGGGTCTAAAAATTTGGAAGGGTCAGGAGCCGACTGTGTCCTGATTAATCCTAATAAAAATAAACATTTTATTTCATGTAGGTTAGATTTTGAATGCACCAATAACATAGAAAAATATGAAGCATTAGTTTAAGGACTAAGAAAAGCAATTGAGTTAAAGGTAGAAAATCTGAAAGTGTATGGGGATTCTGAAATAATTGCAAAATAGATTTGAAATCAAATGCATTGCATTTCCCCTCATTTAAAATCTTATCAAAATGAAGTATGGGATTTGCTTAAATGTTTTCATGCATTTAATATTGTATCAATTCCTAGGCTTAAGAATGCAGTAGCTGACTTGTTGGCCACCTCAGATGCGAGGCTTGTGCCCTCTAATAACTGGTGTTCTATTGAATTACTTTTCAGGCCTTTAGTTCCAGATATGATTACCAATTTACGAGTCTTTGATGATGATCAGCAGATTCTATAATGCTTGAGAAATGACGAGACCTTCAAAGGGGCAATTATTGATGATGAAGAACATCAAGCCGAGCTAAAATTCGATAATTTTATTCCTAAAGGAGTCAGGAATTTAGAGCGAATGTTTGATCTAAACGATAAATTCAGAAGGCCAGTGAATTTGAAGACTCATAGCTTGTCTCTACAGTTCGAGTTGATTAATTTAGGGACTGAAATTGAGCCTAAATATTTGAATTTGGGAAAGTGTTTCTCTCTAGGTGAAAGAAATAAGTTCATCAGTCTTTTCAAACAATACAAAGATGTTTTTGCCTGGACATATGAATATTTGAAGACATATGACACCAATATTATTCAACATGTTATCCCCATCAGATCTGGGGTCAAGCCCTATCAACAGCCTTTAAGGAAAATGCATCCAAAATTGGAGCCTCTAATTCAAAATGAAGTAAAGAAGTTGTTGGATGATAAAATTATTTTCAAAGTTAGACACTCGGAATGGGTTTCAAATCTGGTACTAGTAAGAAAGAAATATGGAGAAATTAGACTAAGTGTGGATTTCAGAAACCTAAATCGTGCTTCGAATAAAGACAATTATCCTATCCCACCCATGGAACAGATATTGCAAATGGTTTCAGGTTTTGAATTATTTTATTTATTAGATGGATTCTCTGGCTACAATCAAGTGTTAGTAGCTGAAGAAGATAGACTTAAAACTACATTCAGAACCAGATGGGGGACTTTTGCTTATAGAAGGATGCCCTTTGGACTCATAAACGCTGAAGCTACTTTCCAGAGGGCTATGGACATAGCTTTCCATGGTCTGATTAGCCGCAGTGTTGTAGTATACCTCGATGACATCACAATATTCTCAAAGAAAAGGGGAGAACACACATTCCATCTAAAACAGATTTTCGAACGCTACTGAAAATATGGTATCTCATTAAACCCCAAGAAGTGCGTGTTTTCCGTTACCGAAGGTAAGTTAATGGGTCACGTGGTTTCTAAGAAGGGGATCTCCATAGACCCAGAGAGGATCAAAGCTATCGAGCAGATTCCCTTACCCCATAATAAAAAAGGCATGCAATCATTTATGGGGACAATAAATTTCGTGCGAAGGTTTGTGTTGGATTTCACTAAAATTGTTAAACCTTTGCAGAAAATGGTAAAGAAAAGTGTACAATTCAAGTGGACTGATGTAGAGAAGAGTGAATTTAGTAAAATAAAGACATTTTTTGTGCATGTTCCCTCCCTTAAAAGTCCATATTTTGAGAAAGATTTTATTTTGTACACTTTCGCATCTGACGATTCACTAGCAGTGGTGTTTACCTAGAAGGAAGATGGGGGAGATGAGTTCCCCATATCATTTATGAGCACTGATCTGCAGGGAGCCAAATTGAATTACCTAGCTATGGATAAACAAGATTACGCAGTCTTCAAAGTGGTAAAACAATTCATACCGTATATACTTAAGAACCGGACAAAGGTGATAGTTCCACACCCAGCTGTGAGGTCTCTTTTCATACAAAAAGAATTAGGAGAAAGAAGAGGCAACTGGGTAACAACTTTATAGGAGTATGACCTTGAATTCAAACCAGCCTCCATATTTAAATGGCAAGGATTGTGCAAACTAATGACTGAAAGTAAAGACAATGAAGAAAATAACTGGGAAGATGAAGCTGAGTTACATTTGATGGATGTGTGTCCTCTTTTCATAGCTCCAGACTCCTAGTATCGAGACCTTGTGCATTACCTTCACGAGGGATTGTTACCGGAGCATTGGAATTCTAAGCAAAGAAGAGCACTGCATTTTAAATCAGCCTCATATTAGATTATTGAAGGAATATTATTCAGGAAGAATTATGATGGAGTTCTTCTTAGATGCTTAGAGAAAGAAGATGCGAGGAAGGTCATGATAGACTTACATGATGGGCCTGCTGGAGGACATTTTTCCGGAGATACAACAGCCCATAAAATTATCAGAGCCAGATACTATTGGCCCACACTATTCAAAGATGCACATGCCCATGTCAGAAAGTGCGACATCTGTCAAAGGTGTGGTGGGAGACAAGCTAAAGCAGTGGGACCATTAAAGCTGGTGATGATAATAGAACCGTTTGAGCAGTGGGGAATGGATATCATTGGAGAGATAAAGCCAAAATATTCCTTGCAACACAAGTATATTCTGACGGTGACCGATTACTTCACTCGATGGACTTCTTGCAAGATCATATTATGACCAGGTTTGGGGTTCCAATTTCTCTAGTTTTCAATAATGCTACTTATTTTCCCTCTATTAGATTAACTGCATTTGCTCATGAAAAAGGAATTAAGTTGCATTATTCTACAATTTATTATCCTCAAGGAAATGGTTTGGCAGAATCTACAAACAAGAATCTGATTAGAATCTTAAAAAAGACTGTGATAGAAAACCAGAGAAGTTGGAATTCAGCATTACCAAATGCTCTTTGGGCTGATAGGGTCACCCCCAACACTTCTTTAGGTATGTCCTCGTATACCCTTATTTATGGAAAAGAGGCCATTCTGCCCCCCAATATCACGCTACCCTCTTCCATAATAGCTCAGGAGTCAAGAGGATCAGATAATGAAGTCTTGCAGATAAGAATACATAATATTTCGAAGGCGAAGGAATCTAGATCCAAGGCCAGAGAACGTTTTAAACAACAACAAGAGGTAGTGAAGAGGTGGTTTGATAAGCACAAAGCTGGAACAAAAGAATACGAAGTAGGAGATTTGGTTCTTAAGTGGGATCACCCATGTGATGAGAAGGGAAAGCATACGAAGTTTCAATAGTTATGGGTAGGCCCTTTCCAGATTGCAGCAAAACTTGGCCCTTCAACTTATAAATTGCAAGATTTACAGGGATGGGAGGAGAACTTACCAGTGAATGGTTTAGTTCTTAAACCTTATTTTTCTTGATTTTTGTTTTATTTTTTTTTTGTTTTGTACATAAATAAATTGGTTTGTTTTGCCACTTTGATTTGTTCCTTTCCTTTTTGTTTAGTTTAGTTCTATTTTGATTTCAATAAAAGAGGCAAACTTTTGGTTGCATGGAGAGCATCAGAACCCTGGATAAATTGATATTTTTTGGGCATTAGACTATAACTTATTGTTTGAATCTGATGGAACTTCTTCTAGTAAGTAGTTTTCCTAAATGTCTATGAACACATTGAAGTACGGCGTAATCCCTGAAATAAATCAGAATCAAAAGGTCTGGAATACTATTTCGAGGCTCCATCCATTTCACATCTAAAACGTCCTAAGGGGTGGCAAAAAAAGACCCATGGAAAGGGGAGCAGGGTAAACAGTATATTACATCTAAATGATCCCATGCCAATAATTGAAAGCTAAAAGGATAATAAGAGTCAACACTCCTAAGAAAGCAATATTTATCGAAACAAAGTACTGAATCATATGAGTACAGATTGCCAAAAGTTCTTCTCCATCCGTGAACTGAAAATTAAATGCATCTCTCACACAAAAGGACACTATGGATAGAAGAGCCTGAATAAAATTCAGAAAGAAAGGCATGAGGAGGACTCAAAAGGACAAAAAGTCCACAAACGAAAAGTGCCAAATGGCATGGGAATGGGGAACAAACGAATATTTCTGTTTACCATGTGTTACAATCCTGTGGTGTCTAAGCTGGAAGCTACCCAAAGACAGAGGTAAAATGAAATTCACCTACTTAGCCTCAAAAGATTTATCCTGACTTTGATATTTTGGGTTCCATTTCCTAAAATTGGACTATCATCAATGATTGCAAGTACATATATTTGACATTATGGGAATCCAGACATCTGGAAGAATTCAGCATGTCGGTTTCCACTGCTAAACAGTCTATTACTTAAGGAGGATTTTATTCAGACATATGGGTTCACCAGTGAGCTGCCAATTGTTGCAGCTGCAACTTTTCCCAAATTTCTAAAATTTTGGACCCTCCTTGTTGATTTTGTTGAAGACCGTTTGTTCCCACTCTGCGACACGTTTGGATTGTTTGAGGCCATTTTTTATTGCTTTTCAGGAATTCATTTTGGTCTGCGAATGCTTTGGACTGTAGAACTTAGCAGGTTTCATGTTGTTTTATCGTTGCCGAGGTTTGGCTGAGGTTTAAAATGTGATCATTAGTTGCCGCTTTTTCGGGGGTCAGTTAGAAATTGCGCCGATGATTAAAGCCTTTCGCCGATCCCATGTTTTATTGTTGAAAAAAGATATAGCTTTGTGATGTTTCGGAAGGTGTTGTGACTTCTGATCAGAGGTCGAGGGCTGATTGAGGTCCGTCGTTCCAGCCCCAGAGTAGACTAACTGCCTGTTGGAATACTTTTCCTTTCGCCAATGTCCTATTCTATTTTTCCCCGATGTTGACTAGTCTGCGTATTTTCTTGACCATATAACTTCTATCGTTGTGGCTATGTAGCACACTAACTATCCGATGCTTCAGTAGATCCGACCCTTGACGTTTTATTGCACCAATTTTTGGTTTGTCTTTCGGAACCCCCAGACTGTAGGACACCCGCCATTGCGGCTACGTAGCTCACTAATCGACCGATGTCAAGTGTTTCGATTCACAGATGGGGGTTTTTATATGCCCTTTTTTTAATCATTTTCCCATATGAGCTTGTAACTGATTTCGTAAATAATCGGTGTTCCTTTTTTTATCAAGTTGAGATTTTCATGTGAAAACCCAGCTCCGGTTTTCTTTTCTTTCAGTACTCATTTTATTGGTATTATGGTTTATGTTTATTGAATATAGATGGAATAAATGATGAGTTTTCATTTGATCACAGACAAACATAGGATATTTTCTCAGATCCCTTTGAAGATTATTGCGGCGAAGAAGATGCAGCTGGAGGACAAAGCATGTTAAAGCATAAGGCAGCAGAGTTGTTGCTCGAGGAAAAGAAAATAATAAGTGTTTGAAGAGGGGCCGAGGACTGGTAGAGAATAATCACTAAAGAGCAAAGGCCGAGGCTTGGGTGGTTCATCAGTTACCTAGTTGTTCCCATTTTTATCAAAGTCTTTATTTGAAACGTAATGTTGAATTATGAGCATTCACAAAATGACAAAACTATGAGATTGAAATGGTTAGGGGGCAACCGAAAGGTTTTTAGCTAGTTCTTGTATAAATATACAACAAAGATAGGGATGAGGGGATTTTTCCCAGTGAGACTTGTGAAATACTTGTTGTAAGAGGAACTATTTCGTTTTGCAATAATAAAATTACAATTTTTCCTATTGGAGAATGTGTTGTGGAATGTTCAAATGTGGTGAAATGAACAATGTTGAAGGGGAACTATTTCATTTCAACAGTGTTTCATTAACTGTGATATCATTCTAACTTTCTGAACCTATGTTCTTGTATGAATGTTCTCTGGTTTATTTTGTGATAATTTCCACTATGAGTAATGAATGTTTTAACAGACGACGAGCTATCTTGTTGGGCATATCTCTATCCATGTTTATGTGTTTTAATTCTAAGAATAGCTATCTATGATTTATCTTAACATATGAGCAGTAATACATTACTCATTAATTGATAATCTTTCTCCCTCGGGACAACTTAGTTAATCTTGTTTTCAATTGTGTGTGATTTAGATGCGAGAGAGTCTAAGACGAGAGGTAAGAACCTGCGCATCACATTGTGACCGCTCCTCATATTCTTTATCAATATGCATGTTAGATAGGCACTTGCATATCATACTTAAAGTCAAAAATACAAAAATATACACGGTGGACCAGGTCGCAACTGGTAAAACCCTTTATTTTTGTTACTTGACCTACACTAGCCGGACCGCAAACCGGATGGATTACCCATACCAAACAGTCATGGGCTAGTTGGGAATGTTGACTGGGGAGAAGCCCTTGCTGTTGTTGCCTATGAATTTCCAGGCCTCAACAAGACCAAAATGACTCAGATCTAAATAGATCTCGAAGTTTCAAACCCAAATGAAGCAAGTCAGAAAGTAGATCTGACTGAAGAGAGTTGAAGAAGGAGACTGGATTCGGACAAGAGTTGCAGACTGAGGAAGATCAGAAAAATTGATATAACTAACTCCCCAATGGAGTCGCGAGATTTGTTAGCTGGAATATTTCATCTCCTATGGACAACAAGGTGTTCCACTAGTTTGAATGGTTCAAAACCTAAACAAATAGAGGACAGAGGTTGAAGACTCTCCCTAGATGCCATAGATACATGGAATGTAATGCTTCGATCATTACCCTGTGTACCTGCAATAAGCTTCAACACGCAAACATATCAAAACCACCATAAGAAGTTTACAACCAAGCCTTAGTGTTGACATGCATCTCCATGAAACCAAGAATTCTCATCCCCATAAGCTCTGACTCTAGCTCTCTCTATGCTCTCCAATGATATGGACCAAGTGATCAATCCAACAACATAACAATACCTTAAGAGTTCTCTCCCTCAACCATGGCCATAAGCTTGTATTTATAAGGCTAGATGGATAGGGATGGTTGAGATATTAGTGGGTGAGGTGGCCTGTAAGATCTTAGGATGAGGGATCTCGAGCTCAACTAACCCACAACAGTAGGGATAATGGAGGACACAAGGCTTATCATCTAGAAGCCTCAAGAAACTTCTATTTTTTCCTTTTTACCCAGGGTACCATGTTTCTCCTTCAATGACAGAGCGGTTCTGGTAATAACCGCTTATGGACCAAGCGCCATAAGCAGTGGCACCGCTTGTGGGAAATAGGGGATGGGCAATGCAAACAAGGGTACCGCATCTGGATAAAGAGATAAGAGCAGTGCTGGGAATTTTCATAGAAGATTGATGATAACCATGAGTTCCCACTCCAAGAGCTGGGATTTAGGGCAAGTAGGCATGTCAAAGTTCTTATCACATGATGGTGACAGGATTTTTGTATAACATTATAGAAAATCCCGATCAGAACATCGGGGCATGAAATGACTCAATTGCATTACAAACACATCCCAGAATAAACATCGGGGTATAATACATAAGATATACAAGTGAATACATTCTAAAGTTACAATTACAACAACACTCCCTCTTAACTAGGAAGGTATTCTCTCGACACAATTTATCAGCACAAGTCTTATTATCTATATCATCTGGATCATCATTAGTTTCTCGTCATATTCATCTTCAATTCATATTAATATGGATCTGGATCATCATCACTAGATCTAGATCATCGCTCGATCTGGATCATCATCACTGCATCTGGATCTAGATCATCACTCAATCTGGATCATCATCATTGGATCTGGATCATCACTTGATTTGGATCATCATTGTTGGATCATCATCAAGTCTAGATAATCACTTGATCTGGATCATCAATACTGGATCATCATCAATTCTGGATGATCACTTGATCTAGATCATCATCAAAGCCGGATCATCACTGAATCATCATCATCATTACTGCTTCTTCTATCTCAATCAAATGGTATTGTCTCTTCGTTCTTTTTTCAAAGGAAGTTCTATAGAGCCAGCCCTTTTTCATGCTAGTTGTAGGCCTACTCTTCATGTAGGTCTTCATCAGTGCTTATATCTGACCCTAAGTTAGAATGGCCCGCCCAGCTCTTACATCTGACCTCATCTTGTCAGAAAGGAACACCCAACACTCACATCTAACCTCATCTTTTCAGAAAGGCCCAACACTCACATATGACCATGTGTAAACACATCGCACTAGAATGGCTCAGCACTTACATCTGACCTCATCTTATCAAAAAGGCTCTGCATTTAAATCCGATCCCATCTTGTCAGAAAGGCACAACACTCACATCTAACCATGTGTAAACACATCGCGCCAGAATGGCTCAACACTTACATCCGACCTCATCTTGTCAGAAATGCTCCGCACTTACATTCGACCATGTGTAAACACATCACATCGAAAGGGCTCTCAGTCCTAGACTGAGGATTCCTAGTAACTTACCAGGTGCCTCCATTCTCCCATAGAATGGCATCAACCCTTATTTATGATCAAGTGGGAACACATCCCTCAATCACATCAGAATGGCCATGTACTCACATCTTATCATGTAAGACTACATCCTACAGTCATATCAGAATGTCCCTCAGTCCCAGACTGAGTATTCTTGGTAACTGACCAGGTTCCTCCAATTCAAGAATGGCATTCAGCCCTCACATCTGATCATGTAGGAACCAATCCTATAGTCATATCAGAATGGCTTAGCACTCACATATGACATGGAAGTAACCAAATCCTCTCACCATGATAGAATGGATCAGCCCTTACATCTGACCATGAAAGGAACCTAATCCTCTCACCATGTCATAATGGCTCTAGGTCTCATCATTTCCCATTGGAGGGAACCTCGATCTGGAGAACACCAAGCTTCTCCCTGAAGTACTCAAACTTCACTTTGGCCATTTCTAGCATAGAATCACGTCAGGGATGATTACATTCAAGGATAACCTGCGAGCTTCTCCAGGACCGATTGCATCCGAGGACAACCTACAGGACTGTTTACGTCTGAGCAAGCTATGAGCTTCACCAGGATTTATGCTCAGACAACCTATCTCATCAGCTATGCTAGAAATCCCTTTTTCGAGAGATCTCAATCTGGATCACTACTCCTCTCTGCATCATACAAAATTGCAAGTCAGATCAACCAAATCAAATAGTACTTTTCAAAAGAAACATACTACCTCCCAAATAGCAAGTGGCAACATCTTTTTCCTCAGCTGTACTCAGCGCCATACAGGACTCCATCTCACCAAACCAAGAGATCACATGATCCCATTCTGAAGTAGCACCTCGAAGTGCTCTTCTTATCAGTGGCACTTCCTGCCCAATACAAATACACATAATCTTTTTATTCACCTCATACTTGAGCCCATAATCAACTGTACCCTTCAGGTACCTCACTACATGCTTTGCAACCATCAGGTGAACATGCCTCAATGTGTTCACAACAAAGCAAATATCTGGTCTTGTATTTGTTAGGTACATCAAGGAACAACTCATATGACGATACATCATGGAATCAACCGTCTTTGATGAAGAAACACTTAATAGCTTCAGCTTTGATGCCATAGGTGTGGTCATGGCCTTGCATTCCATCATCCTGAACCTCTTTAGGATCTCTACTGCATACTTCCCTTGTCCACACCTCCATGCCTAGAACGTAGTGCATCGACACATAACAGGAGCATCATTGGTCTTCCGCCTTCAACCTTGAAGCAAAGGTTGGAATCCGCTTTACTCTCAGTAAAGCCTAGATTCATCAGTAATCTATCCATCCTGTCGTACCATGTCAAACCTCAAGATATTTTGTAGTCACTCCCCCTGAAGCAGAGCATAATTCTCCCTATGTCTTCCGTACTCTATGCATTGAAACATTCTGTACCGAAGTGACAAGTAGCTTCCTCTGCTACTAATATTCTATGTATCCATCTAGGATCATTAGATACCAAGATCCTCTATCTTGAACTTTTTCAAAATTTCTTCTAGTACCCATTTGAGAGCTTGTCATCCTCTATAGAATTTCATCTTCAACCTTGTGGCAAAGGTTTAGGTCTTCACCAAGATCCTCATGTATGTGTTATCCCATGGGTGTCTTTTGAGCTCGTACAAGGCCTTCTTTCATTTACACACATTATTCTTCCTGTAATGTGTATTTCTAGTGGCTACAAATGTCTCTTCGCAGTCTATGCCTCGTGCTATAAATCTTGCCTTGTATCGCACGATGTTTCCATCTACTACATGATGGAACTATGAACTTCTCTTCAAGTATCGATACTACAACCTAGACATCATTCTTCTTGAACTGGTCTTCCCTTTCTTCTTGGTTACTTCTTCATGGCTGGAAGGTTTTGCATTAATGATGTCGTTGCATTTGTCATATAATTCTTCATATTGAACTGTCGTCACTTGTTCTTTGGAACAAGTCTCATCCTTCTTTGCTTGTAGGCGATTTTACGCGATATTTCCTAGAATTCAAATGCATTAGTTGTATGGTTAGAAATATTTCATAAGAAATATTCATAATTAAAAATTCTTATGCATAAATATATGATCATGCAACTACTTTAGCCAATACAACCTCCATCCATATCTCAAGAAAAATTTCTAGATTCCTTCCATCTCTACCAAGACAACATTGAGATTGTGCAGTAATCCAATATGTCAGCAAAGAGGTTTCATTCTAGATAAGTAGAAATGGAGAGTTGTATAGAACCATCAGCTACTTACCCATTACATGCATATTATTAGTATATTGTCATTAATGTAAACATTCTATCATGCATAATACATAAACTGAAAATGCATAATCAAAACAATATCATGAAATGACAATTGAATACTTATCTTTATTTGTTTCGTGGGTAGACTCCTTCTTGATCCTTCCGCTTCATCACCTTATTCATTCATGACTTCATCATTTCTTATCCAAATGATCAATATGGATAAGAGGTTCTTCAATAATTGAGTCCTTTATATTCCTCATTGCTTGAGGGATCTTCTTTCGATGGTGAGAGATTGATATTCAGTTGCTCCCATATTTTCTTCTCTTAATATGAGTCAAGATTATTCTTCTTCCCAGAGTCTGATGAAAGTAATCACTTCCTTTTGGCACACATTCCTTGAATGAATGAATCCCATGATCCTGGGAGGCAATTCAAGGAGGTTATCACAACTTTTGCATTATCCACTTCTTCTTTTACCTCTTCAAGTTGTTCTGCATTCTGGATCTTCAAATTCTTCAATTCTTTTCTCAAAGCCATCTTCTAATTTATGTTCTTCCCTTCAAATAGCTTGGTCAAGGAATCAAACATCTTCAGTGTCTTTAGGGAAGACACTTGTGGTATAAGTTGATCCGTGATTGAATCAGCAATGATCTTCTTGTCCTTGACCAAGTTCTTCTTGTGTAAGGCTTTGAGCCCCATCTCCCTCTGGAACTGGAACCTCTCTACTTATGTAGGTATCCAATTCATTTTATTCAGAGAGATCATATACTTCCAGGCTTGGAAATTTTCAAGTTCACCAAGATTATCATCAAGCTAATGTGATAGATCACTTTGAAATGAGAACCTCAAATGAAAATAGCAAAAGAGTAGATCTTACCGATTTGAGGTGTCCATTGTGGTTAAGGAGTTGGATGATCTAGGGTTTGTCAGAGAAACCCTAATTTTAAAAACTTGGAATCCTTTAGATCTTATTGGATATAAATATATATATCTTCAAGGAAAGCTGTCCAATGTACTCCTTTTCTAAAAATAGTGGAGGGAAGCTCCCGGAAAAGGAAGCCCTAGTTTTCCAATTTCTTCTGTAGAAGTGCCTGTTACTGTTTCTACGGTATCTCCAAAATTGTTGCTCCTCTATGTCTGAAAATTCACACTGAGGTATCCTAACATGTCCCTGTTCCAACAAAAAAGGCTTCATCAGTATTGGGTTCACCAATTGGGACTTATGATCAGTTTACCAAGGTGACGTGTTATAGGACTGTTCAGAATAGAGATGTTGTACGGACTTCCATGTGTCACTGTTTCATTTTCTGGGTCTAAAAGTTAGACCAAGTAAACTAAATTCTGTTCCCTTTCTAGAAAAGCTTCCAAAATGGCATTTGGACCTTTGTATCCCAATATATAGCAATTCTCCCCAGGTGTCCTGTTTAGGGATGAATCCTGGAAGAGGCTGGAACCCTAACTTTGAGGGATCATATGTCCCATAATATAGCGAATAAGAGGCTAAAGTTTGGACACAATGTAAAGAAGGATTTAATATTCGACCTCTACAATTTTAAGCTCCCAATATTTCTCCAATCCCAGGATATAGAGAATTTACAAAGACGTATCAGTTTTAGTATTTTAGGGTTTTTCTAGCTAGGGGTCAAACTAGGGCTTGATTTTCTCGGAGTTATACCCAACCAAAAATATTGATCCATGTCTCTAAACTTCGATTTTGATGAGGAGAGAAATCCTATGCCGGTCTCACTCAAAAATTCTTCTTCTGTAGAAAGCCCTAATTTCCCGCACCGAAAACTGAAAATGCTCAAAATTGAATTCCGCTTCGACAGAAAGATGTGCCCTTCAATGGAGAGTCATCCTATCCTACTTTTTCTGGTGGATTGTGGGGAGAGACCCAAAAAGTAAGAAGACCTATATTCTGCAACTGCACAATGTCTTCTTCTCAGGTTAGCTCTGATACCATGTTAGATTTTTATCATTCAAGCTAGCATTTTGATCTTAGGATCTTTAACTGAGAGAATAACATGTACAGCAATAAAACACAAGAGACACAAAGAATTTTCCTCGGGGAAAACATAAAGGAGAAAACCCCACAAATTCCTCAGAGATAGAATGAGCACCAATGGCAGCAGTAAAACCCAAAAACATAAAGATGATCTCCACAACTTTTGTCTCTCTCTCTCACTTGAGAGAACTTCTCCTCTCTCACTCATGCGCCCCAATGAGTGAGTGTGTGTGTGATAAATAGAGAGGCTCACTCTCTATTTATATTCTTTTGTTCACTTGAAACCCACTCCAACATGTCGGCCTCACTTAACAGTTACTTACTAGAGCTGACATATCTAGGAGTGTCTAATAACCCTAGTGCCCCATAACTTGTGGGGACTTTGCCTCCTTCGACCAACAAGGAGGGTTATCATTAACACAATGGTGGGGACTATTGCCCCATATTACAATGACTCACCTAGGGTTGAATTCTCTAGGATATTCTAATAACCCTAGGGCCCCACAACTGCGGGGACTTTAACCCTTGACAAATAAGAGGGTTCCCACAATGACTTGACATGACTTGTTCACATTACAGAAACTCCCGATTGGAACATCGGGGCATGAAATGAATCAATTACATTACAAACACATCCCAGAATAAACATCGGGGTATAATACATAAGATATACAAGTGAATACATTCCGAAGTTACAATTACAACAACAGTTTGTCCATCACATACATGCAAACCATGTCTTCCAGCACTTAGTTAACTTTCTCGGTCTGTCCATTGGTCTAAGGATGGTAGAGAGTGCTTAAGTTCAACTTTGTTCCCAAGTCTACAAACAATCCTTTCCAAAATTTAGAAGTTAACTTGACATCTCTATCAAATACTATTTCCCTAGGCAATCCATGCAATTTAAAAATTTCTTTCATGAAAATCTTAGAAATATCATTAGTCTTATCCATGGAATTTACTGGTATAAAATGTGTTTCCTTCGTCAACTTGTCCACCAAAACCATGATGGAATCATTTTGTCTCCAATTCATAGGCAATCCTGTAATAAAATCCATGGAAATCACTTCCCATTTCAATTCTGGAACCGACAAAGGCTGCAACAAACCTGTTGGGTGTTGATGTTCAACCTTCACTTGTTGACACTTCATGCATCTCGAAATATATTTAGCTATGTACTTCTTCATACCTGGCCAAAAGTACTACTTACTTACGGTAGCAATCGTCTTCTAATATCCTGGGTGACCAGAATATGGAATTTGATGGATTCCATCCATAACAACCCTCCTCAAATCTGCCACATTTGGAATATACAGTCTGCTTTTATAAGTAAGAATTCCATCCTCTTCTAACATATAACCCTCATACTTCTTTTCAAGGTTTTGCTGTTGTAATTTTTCCTTTACATGTGCATACATTTCATCTTTAGCATTATGATTAATAATCTGTTGTCTCAAATTTGGTTGGCAAATGCTAATGGATGTCACATGCATTTCTTGTACTTTCCTACTGAGTGCATTAGCTACCTTATTCTCCTTACCTTTTATGTGCTTGATTTCAAAATCAAACTCACATAAAAATTCCAGCCATCTAGCTTGTCTAGCATTTATAGTAGGTTGATCAAACAAATATTTCAGACCACAGTGGTCTGTCCTTAACTCAAATTTTTCTCCCAACAAGTAATTCCTCCACATATTGAGAACATGTGCTATGGCTGCAAGTTCTAGATCATGAGTGGCATAATTCATCTCATGCTCCCTCAGCTTTATGGATTCATAACATATCACATGGTTGTCTTGCATAAGAACTCCTCCAAGTCCTTGACCACATGCATTCATACATACCACAAAATATTTCTCTAGTTTTGCAACTTTTAAGACCGGTGCACTAGTGAGAAGATACTTTAACCGCTGGAAATTTTCTTCACACTTTGAGGTCCATTCGAGCTTTATCCCCTTCCTTTGCAAAGATGTTATAGCATGTGCAACCTTGGAGAATCCTTCAATGAATATCATGTAGTATCCTGCAAGCCCCATAAAATATCTTACCTTTGTCATATTCATTTGAGTAGGCCAATTCTAGATAGCTTCAATCTTGTCAGGGTCCACAGATATACCCTCTTCTCAAATAATGTGACCCAAGTACTGAATTCTATATTTATAGAAGTCACACTTGCTCAGCTTTGCATATAGCTGATGTTCTCTAAGCAATTGCAATTTTAGTCTCAAATGTTCTTCATGCTCTTCTTCATTCTTAGAACAAACAAGAATGTCATCAAGGAAAACAAGAATGAATTTGTACAAATACTTACTGAAGACACTATTCATAAGGCACATAAATGTTGTCGGTGCATTTGTGAGACCAAATGGTACCACTACAAACTCATAATGTCCATACCTTGTTCTGAAGGCTTTCTTATGAATACCTTTGTCCTTTATGCTCACCTAATGGTAACCAGACCTCAAGTCAATCTTAGAAAATACCTTTTCTCCTTTCATTTGATCAAATAGGTCATCAATTCTTGGCAAGGGATATTTGTTCTTCACCATGACTTTGTCCAGCTTCCTGTAATCAATACACAATCTGAGTGTACCATCTTTCTTCTTTACAAATAGATTTGGTGCTCCCCAAGGAGACACACTCGACCTCATATACTTTTTCTCCAATAATTCTTGCAGCTGCATCTTCATCTCTAACATTTTTTGTGTACTCATTCTGTAAGGTGCTTTGGACATTGGTTCTGCTCCTGGAAGAAGCTCAATCATAAAATCAATGTCTCTCTTTGGAGGAAACCTTGGAATCTCATCAGGAAAAACATCTCTGAATTCTTGCAACATGTGATAGTATTCCAACTTGAGAGTTTCATTCCCTACTACCTCCTCAATATGGGATGCAAACAACTGAGAACCTTTTCTACAAAACTTATTCAATTGCATTGCTGAAATCTGTCTTACAGAAATTAACTTTGGTATTCCTTTTACAACTACTGGGTTCCCTTCTCCATCCATGCATTCAAAAGTCTTGTTATAACAGTCAATATTCACCATGTGATATTATAACCAATCCATTCCAATGAGAACATCATAGAAACTGAGTGGTAGAACGTTCAGATCTATGCAAGTGCTCAGTCCATTCATAACCAATGGACATTTCTCCACCACTTCATTAACTTTTCTCGTAGCTCTAGTGGCTAGCTGAACTAAGCATGAATTGCTATGCTTTTCTTTCCTAATATCACAAACCTCCATTACTCTAGGAGCAATATAACTATGAGTAGAACCAGGGTCAATCAAAATAGAAATAGATTTCTCAACAGTCTTACCTGCAACTTCAACCGCCATTGATTGGTGATATTCTTAGCGATTTTCGAGGGATGCATAAATTATAGGTACAACCCTTGCTACTTGTCCCACTGTTTATGCCTCTTGAATATTGTATGTTGGAATTTCATTCTCATTCTCCAGTGGACATAACCTGCACATATGGGGTCCTCTGTATTTCCAACACTGGAGAGGCTCTTTGTTCTGCTGCATTTCTCTTGGATTTTCTCCTACTACTCTAGTTGGATGCTTCTTAGCTTGGACTGGTTGGTTCTATTGATTCAAAAATTTAGGAGGTTTGAAACCTCTCTTCCTATTATTAGACTTCTCATTCATCTTGTTCTTCCATGCCTTCTGGTAGTTAGGTTTTCTCTTGCTTTGCTCGTAGAAATACTTAGCTTTTATTATCGCCTCTTCCAAAGTTCTGGGTTCATAGAACTCAATTCGGTCTTTGTAGGACTAAGGCAGTCCACTCAGAAAGAATTGGATTTTTACCTTCTCATATTTAATATACCTAACATAGCTCAGCAGTTCCAAGAAATTGTTTGCATATTCCTCAATGGTCTGCTGTCCCAATCTCAGCTCATGGAATTATTTGATTTTACCATCATAGTACCGGTCAGAGAGGTACTTCTGCTTGAAATATTTATAGAATTTTTTCCATACAATATTCCTTTCATTTATATTATTTACTTTCCTAAATTGTTCCCACCAAATAGACGCTCTTCCTGTCATGTTGAAAATGGCTACTTGATCTTTCATATTTGTAGAATAATCTTGGACTTGGAAATATTTTCTTATTCCCAGAAGCCAAGCTTCAGCTTCTTGACTAGTCTTTACATCACCATTGAAGGTAGGTGTCTTTTCCTTCTTGAATCCATCTCATGAGTGGTTCTGGTAACACCTCTTCCTCCTACCCCTGTGATATGAAGAGCCTGAATCTTTAGTGGATCTTTCAGAGTCAGACGACCCACTAGGAGATCTCTTTATTTTATTCTCATGAGAGGAAAAACTTGAACCATCAATGGATTTTTCAAAGTCAAATGACTCACTAGGAGATCGCTTTATTCCTCTAACAGTGTTCTTACTTCCTTCTGTCTTTACTTTCCAGTCCCCAGAGTTCATCTTTCTCTACATGTCTTTCAAACTGTGCAATATGGCTACGTTCAGCTGATTCTGCTCCTCCTGATCCTTAATCAGTATTTTGTTGTCAGCTCTATAGCTCTCTATCTCCACCCTAAGGCTTCTCATGGGGGCTGTGAAGTCTGGGGGAGTATCTTGAAACCTTCTCCCATTAGTCTCTATCTCAGCATTTCTAATTCTGACATTTTCCCCCATAGCATCTTCCTCGTGTGCATTGGGGTCCCGTGCATAATCATTCATATCGTCTATCCTTATGGCTGAACCAACTATTCATAATTGCACTGCCCTTTCTGAAGGTGACTGTAATTCTACAAAAATGTGTTAAATAACAAAACTGTTAGATATAACCAAAACCAAAATGACTTACCCACTTCCCATGGAATTTTTTCTCTGTTATGCGGCCAACAATATGTTGGAAATATTAACCAACCGCTATGTAACTATCCAACTCGGCCCATCGAGGCCCAATACTGTAACCACTTTTCTTTACGGCCCATCCAGGCCCAACATTGTAACCAATAGCTCTGATACCACACTGTCACATCCCATCCTACCTCGGAGAAGAGAATGCGACCCAAATCTTCTACCTGAGTTACCCATCTCTGATTCTGCATTCGTATGATTATTCCTGATTCTTTTTTTAGATCTACACAAGCAAGAATTTCTCCTGCTAACTTTCTGCTCCAGACCGTTTAAAATATTTATCTTCCCCAACCATTGAGAGATCAAACATCCAAGAAGAATCGCAGCACAAATCAATGGTCATAGTCTATTCCACATTTGGAATTAGATCAACAGTTGAAAATAATCCCACAGAAAATCAATGGTGCGGAGAGATTTGCTTGCGGAATTGAAAACATATCAAAATTTCACTCTCGCACCCCGCATCCTGCATTCCTCATCCACCTCCCACATCACACATCCTGCATGCAGAATGGTCGTTGCATAGATCAAAGTTGCGGAAATAAAAATTTACCATAAGTCATTATGCATCCTGCATCCTGTAAATTGCAGAAAGCATATTTTGCCAAAGGACATTTCCCCATCCCAGATCCCGTAAGTTGTGGAAAGAAATTGCGGAAGGGAAAATGCAGAGTCCAAAATTATGCAAAGTTCATTTTCGCATCCCGCATGTTGCGGAAAGGAAGTTGCAAAAGTAAAAATCTACAGAAATTCGATCGGTTCATGAAAATTTCTAAGTATAAAACTGATTTTGAGGATTTAAGCCATCATGAATTCGCCCAATATAGCTCCATAACAGCTTAGAAAATTCATTGAAATAACAATACATACACATATAAATCATTCATGAAATATACATCTACATCAAAGACATTCCATTCAATCATTCATCATATTCACATTCATTTATAAACAAGTACAGTTGTATGGATTGAAACCCAAGAAATACTTATCTTTATCAGAAGCTTGTCCCACAACCAGCTATGTTGTTGCAACGTTCCACCCAACCATAGGCCAGTGTGCTCATGAATATCTTAGCAACAATGCCACCCTCGAGCTGGGCATGATTTCCCCAAGGAATAAGGAACACTAGTAGACCTCCCCATAGCCAAGGATGCAATAAAACTCAGCCAAGCCAACACAGCTGGTTTTATCAGGCTTACACAAGCTGTGATTTACACATAGCCAAAGTTTATACAAGTCACAACCAATCCAACAAATGGGTTTATCAAGCTACCAGCCAAGCCAAGCCATCCTTCTAGTTGGGTTTATTAGGCTTACACAGACAGTGGTTTACACTTAGCAAAAATTCACATGAGACACAGCCAAACCAACATATGGGTTTATCAAGCTACCAGTCAATCCATCCTTCCAGTTGGGTTTATCAGGATGCTAAGGAGGTGGAAAGACTGACTATTAAGCTAGTGAGCTCAATACCAGAGGTATGGACATCTACACCGAATCAAGCCTGACTTCTAAACATTTGTACACCCAACATAAGGAATCATCCCCTTCTCTGCTCCATAGTCCCTTAGGCCATTCCTTCCTTTCCAATGCTATTTAGGGTATGCAAAGAAGAAAACTAGCCCTCTAGATTGGTATGTGAGGTTCCTTCACACACTAGATTTATCAAGCAATTCTAGACTCCATTTCCATTCCCCAAATCAATTCAGATGTCAAACAAGGATGTACACACAGTGATATTAGTTCGGGAATTAAAAAAACATAATAGAAGCCAAGTAATACACACACACACACACACACACAGAAATTATGAATTTTTGAGCCAGACCAACTACTGCAATTACCAAAACAAAATTCGTTTGCTGGTCATTCAATTCAAAAACACAAATCGGATTCTAGGCATTCGCATTCAGGAAGCAACTAACAGACATGAAAATCATAAAAGGAAAACAATTCACAGGAAGGTCACAATGCTCCTGGAGAGAATGCAACCCGAATCTTCTACCTGAGTTACCCATCTCTGGTTCTGTATTCGTATGATGATTCCTGATTCTTTTTTGTTAGATATACACAAGCAAGAATTGATCATGCTAACCTTCTGATCCATACCATCTAAAATTTTATCTTCCCCAACCATTGAGAGATCAAATGGCTGAGAAGAATCCCATTGAAAATCAGCGGTCACAATCTGTTCCGCATCCGGAATTTGATCAACGGCTGAAAATCATCCCGCAGAAAATCAATGGTGTGGAGAGCTTTGCTTGCAGAATCAGAAACATATCAAAATTTTACTCTCGCACCCCGCATCCTACATTCTGCATCTCGCATCCCGTATCCTACATGCAGAATGGCCGTTGTGGAGATCAAATTTGCGGAAATCAAAATTTACCATAAGTCATTCAGCATCTCACATCCCACATCCCACAAGTTGCATAAAGGGAATTGTGGAAGGGAAAATGCAGAATCCAAACTTTTTCAAAGCGCATTTCCACATCCCACATCCCGCAGGTTGCGGAAGGAAAAATCTGTGGAAATTCGATATATTCATGAAAATTTCTAAATCTAAAACTGATTTTGAGCATTCATGACATCACGAATCCAGTCGATCTAGCTCCATAATAGCTTAGAAAATTCATTAGAATAACATTACATACACATATACATCATTCATGAAATATACATCTGCATCAAATACATTCCATTCAAGCATTCATCATATTCACATTTATTTATAAACAAGTATAGTTGCAGGGATTGAAACACAAGAAATACTTATCTTTATCAGAAGCTTGTCCCACAACCAGCTATGTCGCTGCAACATTCCACCCAACCATAGGCCAGTGTGCTCATCAATCTCTTAGCAACATTGCCACCCCCGAGCTGGGCATGATTTCCCCAAGGAATAAGGAACACTAGCAGACCTCCCCATATCCAAGGATACAATAAAACTTAGCCAAGCCAACATACTTGAGTTTATTAGGATTACACAGACAATGATTTACACATAGCCAAAGTTTCTACAAGTCACAAGTAAGCCAACGAATGGGTTTATTAGGTTACCAGCCAAGCCAATCCATCCTTCCAGTTGGGTTTATCAGGATTACACAGACAGTGGTTTACACTTAGCCAAAATTCATATGAGACACAACAAAACCAATAGATGGGTTTATCAAGCCACCATCCAAGCCATCTTTCCAGTTGGGTTTATAAGGTTGCCAAGGAGGTGGAAAGATAGAATACTGAGCTAGTGAGATATATCCTAGAGCTATAGACACCTACACTGGATCTAGCCTAAGTTCTAAACATTTGCACACCCAACACAAGGAATCATCCCCTTCTCTACTCCACAGTCCTTCGGGCCATTCCTTCCCTTCTAGTGTTATTCAGGGTTATGCAAAGAAGAAAACCAACCCTCTAGATTGGTCTATGAGGTTCCTTCACACTCTAGGTTTATCAAGAAATTCCAGACTCCATTTCCATTCCCAAAATCAGTTCAGATGTCAAACAAGGATGTACACACAGCGAAATAAGTTATGGAATTAACAAAACGTAACAGAAGCCAAGGAATACATACACACACAACAATTACAAATTTCTGAGCATTTCTTGAGCCAGACCGACTACTGCAATTACCAAAAATGAAATCGTTTGCTGTTCATTCAATTCATGAACACAAATTGGATTATGGAAATTCGTATTTAGGAAGTGACTAACATACAGGAAAATCGTAAAAAAGGAAACAATTCACAGAACATGAAAAATTCCAGAGGGATCAAGACTCAGAGCAGTTTTTGCTTTTTCTGTTGGAATCTAGAATGTCTTTCCAAAATGTTCAATACAATCCAAAATCATGAGGGGAAGATGAAACGCGACTACATGAGGGAAATGCAGGCATTTTTGGTGTTTTCTTGCCAAAGAAAATTTAAAAAATGTTTTTCAAAAATGGGTGCTCTTCCCATTTCAAATTTCTTCCCAATCTTCCAATCCCCCCTCTCATCCTTAGGAAAAATCGTGCCCCCATCTCATTTTGTTGCATTGATATAGCTGGCTGTAGGATTTTAATTAAAAATTGCAAATTAACATGATGTCTAAACTTATAACGTTCAGCTAACATAAAAACACCATCGGCCTAAATCTTAATTGCCGAAACATAAACACTAAATCGATGGTGGGGATTTTTCCTTGAGCTCCACACCATGATTATTTACATCATATTATTTAAATGCAAATGGGATCAAAAACGGGGTGTTACATCCCCCTCCCCTCTCAATAGCACTATCCTCATTGCTTTACAACATTGAATAAAAATGCTTTGCTCGTACTGCCCTCAGTAATCCCTAGAATTGAACAAAAATGGATGTGCCAATCACATGGCATCCTCCATCTCCCATGTAGCTTCTTTAGGACTGTAGTGCTCCCATTGCACCTTTACCTATCCTATTGCTTGGTTCCAAAGCATTGTGACCTTCCTAGCGAGGATGCGCATAGGCTTGATTTGGAACTCTCCCTCTGGTTCCACCTCCATCACATCCCAATTTATTACATGGTTAGGATCATGTACATATTTCTTAAGCAAGGAAACATGAAAGACATTATGATCCCTAGTGCTAAAAGAAAATGCAAGTCTATGTGCAAAAGGTCTATTCTTTCAAGCACTGCAAACAACCCAGAGTATCTAGGAGACAGCTTGGCATAACTCCCAAGCTTCAAGGAACTTTTATTTTCCTTCACCCTGAGGTAAACATGGTCCCCAATACTGAATTCTTTGTTCATCCTATTCTTATCTGCATAGCTTTTCTATTTCTCCTGGGCTGCCTTTAGATTCTATCTTATTTTTACAACTTCCTGCTCCATCTCCTTGAGCAGTTCTGGATTGATCACAACTCTATTCATTGGGTTATCCCAAGTTACTATTGTTATGTACCTTCTACCATACAAAGCTTCATATGGACTCATCCCCAAGGATGCTTAATGTCCATTGTTATAAGAAAATTCTACCAAGCATAAATAGTCTTCCCACTTGGATGGTTTGTCCATCACATACATGTGAAGCATGTCTTCCAGTACTTGGTTAACTCTCTCGGTCTATCCATCAGTCTAAGGATGGTAGGAAATGTTGAAATTCAACTTTGTTCCCAAGTCTACAGACAATCCTTTCCAATATTTAGAAGTGAACTAGACATCTCTGTCAGAGACTATTTCCCTAGGAAATCCATGCAATTTAAAAATTTCTTTCATGAAAATCTTAGCAATATCATCAGTCTTATGCATGGAATTTATGGGTATAAAATGTGCTTCCTTCATCAACTTGTCCGCCATAACCATGATGGAATCATGTTGTCTCCAAATCATCAACAATCCTATAATAAAATCAATGGAAATCACTTCCCATTTCCATTCCGGAACTGACAAAGGCTGCAACAAACCTACTGGGTGTTGATGTTCAACCTTCACTTTCCGACACTTCATGCATCTTGAAATATATTTAGCCATGTCCTTCTTCATGTTTGGCCAAAAGTACTTCTTCCTTGCGGTAGCAATTGTCTTATGATATCTTGGGTGACCAAAATATGGAGTTTGATGGATTTCATCCATAACAACCCTCCTCAAATCTGCCACATTTGGAATATACATTCTGCTCTTATAAGTAAGAAGTCCATCCTCTTCTAACTTATAACCCTCATACTTCTTTTCAAGGATTTGCTGTTGTAATTTTTCCTTTACCTGTGCATACGTTTCATCTTCAGCATTTTGATTAATAATTTGTTGTCTCAAATATGGTTGGAAAATGCTAATAGATGCCACATGCATTTCTTGTATTTTCCTACTAAGTGCATCAGCTATCTTATTCTCCTTACCTTTTATGTGCTTGATTTCAAAATCAAACTCACATAAAAATTCTAGCCATCTAGCTTTTCTATCATTTATAGTAGGCTGATCAAACAAATATTTCAGACCACAGTGGTCTGTCCTTAACTCAATTTTTTTTCCCATCAAGTAATTCCTCCACATATTGAGAGCATGTACTATGGCTGCAAGTTCCAAATCATGAGTGGAATAATTCCTCTCATGCTCCTTCAACTTTCTGGATTCATAGCATATCACGTGGTTGTCTTGCATAAGAACTCCTCCAATTCCTTGACCGCATGCATCCATACATACCACAAAATCTTTCTCTGGGTCTACAACTTTTAATACTGGTGCACTGGTGAGAAGATACTTTAACCGCTGGAAACTTTCTTCACAATTCAAGGTCCATTCAAACTTTATCCCATTCCTTTGCAAAGAAGTGATAGCATGTGCAACCTTGGAGAATCCTTCAATGATTCTCCTGTAGTATCCTACAAGCCCCATAAAATATCCTACCTTTGTCACATTCTTTGGAGTAGGCCAATTCTTGATATCTTCAATCTTGTCAGAGTCCACAGATATACCCTCTTATCAAATAATGTGACCCAAGTACTGAATTCTATCTTTATAGAAGTCACACTTGCTCAACTTTGCATACAACTGATGTTCTCTGAGCAATTGCAATGTTAGTCTCAAATGTTCTTCATGCTCTTCTTCATTCTTAGAATAAACAATAATGTCATCAAGGAAAACAAGAACGAATTTGTCCAAATACCTGCTGAAGACACTATTCATAAGGCACATAAATGTTGCTGGTGCATTTGTGAGACCAAATGGTACCACTATAAACTCATAATGTCCATACCTTGTTCTGAAGGTTTTCTTATGAATATCTTCATCCTTGATTCTCACCTGCTGGTAACCTGCCCTCAAGTGAATCTTGGAAAATACCTTTGCTCCTTTCATTTGATCAAAGAGGTCATTAATTTTTGGGAAGGGATATTTGTTCTTCACCATGTCTTTGTTCAGCTACCTGTAATCAATACACAATATGAGTGTACCATCTTTCTTCTTTACGAATAGAACTGGTGCTCCCCAAGGAGACACTCAGCTTGATATACGTTTTCTCCAACAATTCTTGCAGCTGCATCTTCAGCTCTAACATTTCTGGTGTACTCATTCTATAAAGTGCTTTGGACACTGGTGGTGCTCCTGGCACAAGCTTAATCATAAAATAAATGTCTCTCTTTGGAGGAATCCCTAGAATCTCATCAGGAAAAACATCTCTGAATTCTTGCAACACGTGATAGTCTTCCAACTTGAGAGTTTCATTCCCTACTTCCTCCTCAATATGGGATGCATACAACTGACAACATTTTCTACAAAACTTCTTCAATTGCATCACTAAAATATGTCTGACAGACATTACCTTTGGTATTCCTTTTACAACTACTGGGTTTCGTTCTCCATCCATGCATTCAAAAGTCTTGTTCTAATAGTCAAGCTTCACCTTTTGAGATTCTAACCAATCCATTCCAATGAGAAAATCATAGGAACTGAGTGGTAGTCCATTTATCACCGATGGACATTTCTCCACCACTTCATTAAATTTTCTCTTAGTTCTAGTGGCTAGCTGAACTAACCATGACTTGTTATGATTTTCTTTCCTAAGCACACAAACCTCCACTACTCTAGGAGCAATATAACGGTGAGTAGAACAAGGGTCAATCAAAATAGAAATATATTTCTCAACAATATTACCTGCAACTTCAACCACCATTGACTAGTGATCTGCCTGGCGGTCTTCCAAGGCTGCATAAATTCTAGGTACGACCCTTGCTACTTGTCCCACTATTTCTGCCTCTTGAATATTGTATGTTGGCCTTCCATTCTCATTCTCCAATGGATAGAACTTGCGTAGATGGGGTACTTCACATTTCCAACACTGGAGAGGCTCTTTGTTTTGCTGCGGTTCTCTTGGATTTTCTCCTACTACTCTAGTTGGTTGCTTCTCAGCTTGGAATGGCTTCTTCTGTTGATTCTAGAAGTTAGGAGGTTTGAAACCTCTCTTCCTTTGATCATACTTATCATTCATCTTGTTCTTCCATGCCTTCTGGTAGTCGGGTTTTCTCTTTCTTTGCTCGTAGCAATACTTAGCTTTTCTTATCACCTCTTCTTGAGTTCTGGGTTCATAGAACTAAATTCGCTCTTTGTAGGATTGAGGCAGTTCACTCAAAAAGAACTGGATTTTTACCTTCTCATCTTTAATATACCTAATATACCTCAGTAGTTCCAAGAACTTGTTTGCATATTCCTCCATGTTCTTCTATCCCAATCTCAGCTCATGACATTCTTTGATCTTATTATCATAGTACCAGTCAGAGAGGTACTTCTGCTTGAAATATTTTTGGAATTGTTTCTAAACAATATTCCTTTCATTTATCTTCTTTACTTTCCTGAAGTGCTCCCACCAAATAGACACTCTTCATGTCAGGTTGAAAATGGCTGCTCGAGCTTTCATATTTCCAAAATCATCTTGGACTTGGAAATATTTTCTTATTCCAAGAAGCCAAGCTTTAGCTTCTTGACCAGTCTTTACCTCACCATTGAAGGTACGAGGATTTTCCTTCCTGAATTCATCTCATGAGCAGTTCTGGTAACGCCTCTTCCTCCTACCCTTGTGAGATGAAGAGCCTAAATCTTCAGTGGATATTTCAAAGTCATACGTGCCACTAGGAGATCTATTCCTTTTATTCTCATGAGAGGAAAAACATGAACCATCAGTGGATTTTTCAGATTCAGACGACCCACTAGGATATCACTTTCTTCCTCTATAAGTGTTCTTACTTCCTTTTGGATTTACTATCTGGTCCCCAGAGTTCATCTTTCTCTGCATGTCTATCAAACTGTGCAATATGGCTGCATTCAGTTGATTTTTCTCCTCCTGAGCCTTAATCAATCTTTTGTTGTCTGCTCTATAGCTCTGTATCTCCAACCTAAGTCTTCTCATGGCAGATGCAAAGTCTTGGGAGTATCTTGAAACCTTCTACCATTAGAATTTGTCTCAGCATTTGCAATTCTGACATTTTCCCACATAGAATATTTCTCGTACGCATTGGTGTCCCGTGCATAATCATTCATATCATCTGTCCTCATGGTTGAACCAACTATTCAGAATCACACTACCCTTTTTGAAGGTGAATGTAATTCTGCAAAAATGTGTTAGATAAAAAAATTGTTAGATATAATCAAAACCAAAACCAAGGTGTTACATTCCCCTCCCCTTTCAAAAGAACTTTCCTCAGTGCTTTACAACATTGAACAAAAAAAATTTGTTGGTAGCTCCCTCAGCAATCCACAGAATTGAACAAAAATGGATGTGTCAGTCACATGGCATCCTCCATCTCCCATGTAGCTTTTTCAAGACCGTAGTGCTCCCATTGAACCTTTACTTGTCCTATTGCTTGGTTCTAAAGCATTGTGACCTTCCTGGAGAGGATGCGCATTCTCTCCAGGAAGGTTGACTAATTACTTTTTACATTGACTAAAAACAAATATCATTGAGCCTTCAATTTTTCTTTCTGGATCTTCCTTTCTTCTTTCCTTTATCATGTGTTTGTTGTCGATGCATATACTACTTATTTGGCATGGTTGGGTAACCTTGAGGTATTCCATCTTGATTCATTTTCTTTAACAATTATGCATATGATTGTCCTTCGGTTTTCAAATGTCCTCCGAGTGGAATAAAAGATATTGGATTTGTTTGTCCCATGAACTATTGAGGAATCTATGGTGTCTGTGGATTGTTGGATTGCTAACTTGCAATTTGACCTAAAGAATTCCTTGTTGATTGTGCTTGAGGAGGCACTAAAAATTGATAATATATCATGACTAATTACCATTATTTTCCTAGTGGAAGCATGTGTGCTCTTATTTCTAAGACAATTCTTTTTTTGATTTCCTTTCATAAGAAAACATTTCCAAATATTTGAAAATATCCTTCATCCTTATCCATATTCAAAATCATGGTCTTATTATGATCACTTCCTTCTCTCCACTAATAACTCCTGCTAGGATCTTCTGTTGGAAATTCTTATCTCTCTTCTATGTGAGAAGTGAGTAGTATTTTTCTCGAGAATAAAATTATGCATTACCATCCCAAAGTGAGGGAAGCCCCAATTTTATTACTCCACTAAACATGATTTTAAAGGAGGTAATGTCATCTACAAGTTTATTGGTTTTTTTTTTGCATGGCTCTCAACATATTTTGCTTCAACATTTGAAGGTCAAATCATTGTTTGACAGTTGTATGCATCTAGATGGCCTCTAAGGCCTCACTATTTTTCCCTATTGTAATATATATCTAATCCAGACATAGTTACACATTGGAAAATCACAATAATATATGTTATTTACTTCATGTGTGTCTGATATTTTCACTCTTTCAGCTAATTTGTGCATATTTTGTGAGCAATATCGAATTGTGAGAATCTCCTTGGCTCCTAGATCCCACTGTGAATCAATTCTAACACCCTCTAATGAATCAAAGAAGGTCCATGATTACTTGGCCAAATTATTGATGCTTTAACACAATATGCCTCTCTTTCCCATGAGGGGTGATCCAATATTTAAAGGATACAATGGATAGAATGGGTTGAGGAATCATCCCAAGGATAAGGGAATTTGAGTTCTACCTTTCCATATTTTTAAGGATAAGGTTCCACAAAAGGTTTCTTCGAGAAACTTCTTTTTTTTCCCTTTCTAGGACAAGCATCGTACTTTGTAGAAGGGAAACACATGGTGTTATGGGGTACCTACTGCTGCATAGGGGAAAGAAGTGGCAGCACCACACATTGCAAGTGGGAAAGGTGCGTTGCTGACATAGGTAATGCCTATTTTTAGTTGAAAAGGTGTACTGGTGGCTCAAAACATGGAAAAAACAAGGGAACAATCCTCCTTCTTCCATTTCTCCACTTCAGAGTCTAAGGGATTAGAGAAAACAATGGAATACCCATCTCATAACATGACCATGAAGAGATTTAGGTGTAACACGTACTCTAGTTGGTCGTTGGTAGCAACACCAACACACATTCTGTCAATATGGATAAACTCATGTGATAGGGAATAAATGACCCACACGGCTGAGGTGAGATTAGCAGACCATATACTTGTGCCATCAGTGAAACCAACATAGGAGGCCGTGGTAGGATCAATATGGAACAACCAAGGAAACAATGACTATGAGATTCATGATAAAAATTATGCAAAACAACAAGGAAAATCTATGATACAATGCTATTTAGGTTGGTTTTCTTAGGCATATAATCTATTCCGGTAGATCCCATTACGAGTATTATTCAAGAGGCGACCGTCATATTCAATGAGTAGTCATGCCCCCTTTCAGATACAATGATAAGTGGCATAAGGGCCATACCACATGGATTTGAGCTTCCTTTTTCCAGACTTATTATGGGATTGGTCATAAACAAGGATGAGGTCCCCCTTATTAATGGTGCATGGGTGGATGTGGGATTCATAATGGGACTTCGACCAATTCTTAGTTGCTTCAATAATTTGGAGAGAATCACGATGATCCTTGTCAATTTGTTCAAGCGTAAGTAGGGATTTTTCCAACACTAGAGTATTAGGAAGAAGCTCGACGACAAGGAATACTAATAGAATATAAAACTAAGTGGGAATACCGACTCGACACCATGAACTAAATGGAAGTCACGGGTAAGACTTGTGGTGGTTTTTGTCGATGTTTGATAAGCCCAGAGAGAGGAAAAGAGAAAGTCATGCCAGTTGGTCTTATTTTTTTCTACCATTCGTTGGAGCATGGTTTTGAGGATATTTTTGACAACCTCAACTTGTCCATTTCCTTGTGGATAATAAGCAAAGGAATACTCATGTTCAAATTTCAACATAGAAAAGAGTTGTGTCCAAATAACATCCTCAAAGTGAGAACCATGGTTTGAGACTAGTTATATGGGGACACCAAAATGAGTGATAATGTGGTTGAAAAAGAAGAGTGATGGAGTTTCAACCTTACAGTTGAAGGTTGGCATGGCTTCATCCCACTTGGTGAAGCAGTCAACATACACAATGATGTATTTATGGCCACTAGCCAAAGGAGGGTTACAAGTCATGAAGTCAATCTCCCATTTGCAGAAGGGACCGACTATGAAGAAAGGATGTAGCAGCACAGGATGTGTTGTTGCCTTTGGGAAAAAGAGTTGGAAATTGTGGTAGTTTTTGACTGCATGGATGCAATCAACAAAGACACTGGGCCAAAAATAATGAAGAATATTTTTGATGCTAGTGAAAAAAAAGAGGTGGCCACCACAGGATCCACTATGAAAGTCATTCAAGACTTATTCAGATTTATCATGGGTGAAGAAATGACACAGTATTGTTTCTACAACCTGGTAGTACAAGACATCACTGATAAGCAGTTATCGAGTATATTGATGCCTGATTCGACGACAATATTCGTGACTTAAATGGTGCGCAAATTTTTGGGTGCGCAAGTGAAGGAGGATTCCCCCATGCCACGAGTCCTTAGTATAGATTATGAAAAAGAATTCATCAAGGAGATTGATCATGATAGGAGGTGAGGTAGATGATGATGGGAATTTCTCCATCAAGGCAGTTAACACCAAGTATTTGGTGCTTTTGGGTGTGATGAATTCCATTTCGTACTCTTGAAGAATGACAATCCACTTGGAGGCATGACCTTGGATAAGGTGGTGGCTCAAGAGATAATGCATTGTCTTTAGAATTAGCCACAACTTTGGTTTGGCTCATGATAATGTAATGGCCTAGGTTCTGTACTGAAAAGAAAATGGAAAGGGCCATTTTCTCTTCATGGGAGTAACATAATGGTGGTCCAAAAATATTCGGACTTACATAATAGAGCGCATTGAATAAAATATTTTGATTCGACAGAGAACTGGTCCAATTATGAGGGACGTTCATTTAGGATGAAAAATGAGAAATGGTTCATGTCATCCCAAGGATACTAAGGAATTGTAATAACTTAAAGGATCTCTTTATCATTATGAAATTGGTGTTGAGATAGATCAGAGGGATCTTCTGCGGTCGAAGTGGGGGAAGGAAGACTAGAAGTGGATATCATAAATATGGTGGTAGTGGTATCTGAGGAAGAAGACGGAGAGTGGATTTCCTCAAGGACAATGATTTATCAATCAAAGGAGTTCTTGTGAAATTCAATGATGAGGGACTGGTACTCGGGCAGGTTTTGGAAATTATGGGAATAATGACCATAGAGGCCACAAACTGCACATGAGTGGTTCATTCGTAGAAATTTGTTATTAATCATTGGTATGTTTTGTACATTAAAAATTGGAGTGTCATCAATACAGGGATGATTTTAAGGAACCATAATTATTTAAAAGTGTATAAATGTTGGCGAATCTTACCAATTCTTAAAACACCAACTATAAAATGTTTGGTGATATTTTTCAAAAAATATTTAATTTCCAAGGATTTTATATCATTTATATAATAATTTGGCAATTTTTAGGGTGAAAAAAAATTACCCCATCAAAATTGGGCAAAACAAGGCTTCAAAAAATGCAAAATGGCAAATATTTTTTTGGAGAAAAACATGGAAAAATAGCCCATTGGGCTAAAATTCACCCCTAAAATTATCCTTGCATCAATATCTAGTATTGTGTGCATGTGGGTGCAAAGAAATGAAAAAATTGGGGAAATTTTGAGTAGTGTGGCCGAGGACATCGCATAAGGCACAAGTAGGAGGTGGAATTTGTTCTACAACGTATTTTGGTTCCTTTACCCCAGTCACCATGGGAGGAAAGGGTTAGGAGTAGATGCAAGAGCAGTCGGTTGTGTACCAGGAGGTGAATGCAACACTGTCTCAATAGGTTGGACTAGTATCGGCATGGTTTGTGGTGTCGAGGCAGGTTTGGGTGGGTTAAGGCAACACACTAGAATGCCCAAAGTAAATCCCAAAAGGTTAAGAGTATCCAGGACTGTTCTACTCACGATTCTAGAGGGTAGAAAGAGAAATGGGCTGGTGTGTATGAGAAATGAACCCTAATAAATCCCGAAGAATACTGAGGGCAGGCACGGTCTATGGTTAGGGTTGTGCCTAAGGATGCGATGAGGTCAAAATTTTACCGAATGTGATGGTGCACAAATATGATATTTCAATCATAGATGGAGGAGGTGGTAGGGATAAAAGGGTGACAGTAAGAGGGGCGCTAGTAAATGTTCCTGGACCAATAGTAGACAGGGAGGGGATAAATACACTATCGATGATGCTTTCGATGGTAGGCAGGAAATTATTTGTAGTGGTCAATCCTTTGGGATATTAGTACATCAATTGGTCAATGGTCACAATATTCCCATCATGGGGGAACA
The DNA here is from genome assembly GCA_001517045.1 of Pseudotsuga menziesii. Lineage (NCBI taxonomy): Eukaryota > Viridiplantae > Streptophyta > Pinopsida > Pinales > Pinaceae > Pseudotsuga > Pseudotsuga menziesii. Next base: position 270,201 of record LPNX011214183.1, on the reverse strand, counting down.
TTAAGAGTCAGAAGACGGTTGAAGCAATGACTCACATTACATACATGTAACTACACCTAAGGAGAATTTTTCAATCGAGTTGGTCATTTACAACCTTAATGTCGATCAACACAATTTTACCTACCAATTTAATGGGGACATTTGTGAGAACACCTTGTGGTTGGGAAGTGCAGACATCATAAGAAAGAAGGGTGGTTTTTTATGGTTGAAGGGTTAGGGATCCTAGATTCAACCAAATGGAGGAAAACATAACACAAGTGGATGCACCCTCATCTATGATACATCGATGAATGACCGAATTCTGAATGATGATAGGAACATTAAAGGATACAAATGAAGGAATCTGAGGATCTCCTTGAACTAAGTAAAAAGTGATCAACCTAGAGTCAGAGGGGTCAAAGGAACTTAAAGAAAACAACAAGAATTTGCATTGTGAAGGACAAGTTCTTTGGGATTCCAAGGAAAACATGGAAGAGTGAGACTCATCCAAGTCATCTATGATATTGTAATAAAGAGTGGCTCTAGCAGTGGGATTATTTGCAATGCGACACAAAGGGAGCCAAGGGACTCTGGAAATCCTATCCATTGGGGGTATCAAAAAATGTAAGGACATATAAAGAGTAGTCGAGGTAGATGTTATGGAGGGATTACCGGTTTCAGTGGTGGAGCCATATTGGTTGCAATGGGTCTGTAAGTTAATGTCAGAAGACAATGTCATAACATGTTGGACACCAAGATCAGTGGGTTGACTCGAAGAAATGGTTGTGGTATTTTGTTGTACCAATAGTTGGGTTGCAACCATACCTTTATTTGATAATGATTTTTGAAGAACCATAAGAAGAGGACCTTATGGTGCTAGGTTGGGTTGTGCTGAAGCAACAACATTGGTTTCACGTTGATTTTTGCCTTGTAATAGGTGGAGAAATCGATGCATATGAGGGAAATGGTGTGTAAAATGTCCATAAACATCACAAATGGTACATGGATGATTTGTACATAATTGAGGGTTCTTCCCAGGTTTAGGTAATTGATGGGGGTTCTGTACAGGGGTGTTGTATTTGTTATTGTTAGGAGGGTTGGGTTGGTGACCACCCCATTGAGGTTGGTTATTTCCCTAGTTCCTACTGTTATATTTTTAACATTAAGCTAGCATTATATTAAGATATTTAATTGAGAGAATAAAAAGCACAACAATCAAACACAAGAGACAATGAACACAGTGTTTTTCCTCGAGGAAACCATAAATGGAGAAAACCCCGTAACTTCCTTAGAGATAGAATCAACACCAAAAGTAAAACCCAAAACAGTAAGATGATCTCCCGACAGCAATAGCCTCTTTATTTCTAGCCCCAGGAGCTTCTTATTCCTCAACTATGTGATACAACTGAGTGTGAGTGAGTGTGTGATCAATATAGAGACCCACTCTCTATTTATACTAACTCCTGACTTGATAATAACTTACTAGGGATGACTTCTCTAGGAGATTCTAATAACCCTAGTGCCCCGGAACTGCATGGAATTTAACCCTTGATCAATAGGAGGGTTACCCACAATGACTTGACATGACTTGTTTACATTATAGAACCTCCCGATAGGAACATTGGGGCATGACATGACCCAAATTCATTACAGACACATCCTGGAATAAACATTGGGGTACAATACATAAGATATATATATAAATACATTTCAAAGTTACAAATACATTAACACTCCCTCTTAACTAGGAAGGTATTCTCTCGACACAATTTATCAGCACAAGTCTTCTTCTCTATATCATTTGGATCATCATCGAGTCCTCGTCATCTTCAGGTCATCTTCATCTTCAACTCATATTCATCTTCAAGTTATCTTCATCTTCAATTCATCTTCATCTTTGGATCTGGATCATCACTACTGGATCATCATCACGGGTTCTATCTCATGATTCTTCTCGTCATATGAAGTTCTATAGAGCCAGCCCTTTTTCATGCTGGTTATAGGCCTAGCCTCCATGTAGGTCTTCTTCAACGCTTATATCTGAACCTAAGTCAAAATGGCCCACCCAGCACTTACATATGACCATGAGAGGAACACATTAAACACCATGTCAGAAAGGCACGCCTAGCACTCACATCTGACCATGCGGGAACACATCCCACAACCCTGTCAGAAAGGCCTAGCACTTACATTCACCAACATGATAGGACACAGCTATTATCATCTGTGAAAATGCACAACACTCACATCCACCAGCATGATAGGACATACCTACTATCTTTGGTGGAAAGGCTTAGCACTTACATCCACCAGCATGGTAGGACACACCTACTACCATCTATGGAAAGGCACAGCAATTACAATCACCCGCATGGTAGGACACACCTACTACCATATATGAAAAGGCACAACACTCACATCTGACCATGGAAGGAACTTAATCCTCTCACCATGTCAGAATGGCTCTTAGTCCCAGACTGAGGGTTCCTACTAACTTACCAGGTGCCTCCATTTAGAGAATGGAAACAACCCTTATATATGATCAAGTGGGAACACATCCCTTAATCACATCAGAATGGCCATGTACTCATATCTGATCATGTGAGAACACATCCCACAGTCATATTAGAATGGCCCTCGGTCCCAGACTGAGCTTTCCTGGTAACTGACCAGGTACCTCCATTCATAGAATGGCAACAACCCTTATATATGATCATGTGGGAACACATCCCTCAATCACATCAGAATGGTCGTGCACTCTGATCATGCGAGAACACATCCCACAGTCATATCAGAATGGCCCTCGGTCCTAGACTGAGCTTTCCTGGTAACTGACCAGGTACCTCCATTCAGAGAATGGAAACAACCCTCATATCTCATCAAGTAGGAACTAATCCTACAGTCATATCAGAATGGCTCAACACTCATACCTGACATGGAAGTAACCAATCCTCACACCATGATATAATGGCTCATCCCTTACATCTAACCATGGAAGGAACCAATGCTATCACCATGTCAGAATGGCTCATAGACTCATCACTTCCCTTTGGAGGGAACCTTGATCTGGAGAACACCAAGCTTCTCCCTGAAGTATTCAAACTTCACTCTGGCCAATGGCTTTGTCAACACATCAGCTATCTGTTCGTCCATCGCAACATACTGGAGCTTCACTGCTCCTCTCTACACCATATCCCTAATATAGTGATATTTGATCTCGATATGCTTCAACTTGTCATGGAACACCAGGTTCTCTGAAAAATTCACACAACTCTGGTTGTCACAATATATACAAGTAGCATCCAACTGGAGATCAAATAAATCAGACAGTAGCTTCCTTAGCCATATTGACTCACAACTAGTTGAAAAAGCTATGACATACTCTGCTTCAGATGTACTCAGTGCCACACAGGATTGCTTCTTGCTAAACTAAGAGATCACACCTAATCCCATACTAAAGCAACACCCTAAATTGCTCTTCCTATTGATGGCACTACCTTCCCAGTCTGAATCAAAATAACCCTCCAAGTTAATATTCTGACTCGCCTCATACTTGAGCCCATAATCAACTGTACCCCTTATGTACCTCAAAATATTATTTGCAGCAATCAAGTGAACATGTCTCGGATCTGTCAGGAACTGGCTCAAGGTGTTCACAGCAAAGCAAATATCTAGTCTCGTGTTTGTCATGTACATCAAGGACCCAATCATCTAATGATACATCATACCATCAACCGATTCTGATGAAGCATCACTTAATAGCTTCAGGTTTGATGCCATAGGTGTGGTCATGGCCTTGCAGTCCATCATCCCAAATCTCTTCAAGATATCTACCGAAGATTCTTTGTCCCAGGGAAATTTCATCTGCATTCTGCCACACCTCCATGCCTAGAAAATAATGCATCATACCAAAGTCCTTCATTTCAAACTTGGCAGCAAGCTTCCTCTTCGTATCAGTAATCAACCCATCCATACCTATTACAAACAGATCATCTACATACAGTAGGAGCATCACTAGGTTGCCATCTTCAACCTTGTAGTAAAGGTTGGAATCTGCTTTACTCTTGGTAAATCCCAAACTGGATAGAAAGCTATCAATTCTGTCATACCATGTCCTGGGTGCCTATTTCAAACCATACAGGGATTTCTTCAATATACACACATGAGACTCCCTGTCATGTGTCTCAAAACGGAGTGGCTACTCCACATACACTTCCTCTTCTAGTACACCATTCAAGAAAGCAGTCTTGACATCCATCTAGTGTATTTTCCATTTCATCACCACATCTAGAGCAAGTACTGATCTGATGGAAGTGTATTTGGCTACAGGTGCAAAATTTTCTTCATAATCTATTCCTTCTTTCTGGGAGAAGCCACGAGCAACAAATCTTGCTTTATATTTTTCTATGCTGCCATCTGCAGCATTCTTGATCTTGTAGATCCATTTGGAACTTACAATTGACTTCCCTTCTGGTCTTGGGACAACATCCCAAACATCATTCTTCATGATTGATTGATACTCTTCGATCATAGCATCCTTCCATTCTTTCCTTTCTATCGCTGATTCATAGTTGGATGGTTCTTTATCGATGAAGTCACATAATAATGCTACATACCCAAAGCAGGACCTGGTCCTCTTTCTTTCTCTGTGATTCTCTTCTAGAGCCCCATATCTTTCTGCACATTGGATATCTTCTCGTACCCAAGCTGGTTTCCTCTTATGAGTATTCTTCTCCCGAGGTGGATCTACAGGTTCTTGAGGTTCTTCAAATTATCGATCTTCTTCTTGAATTTCTCTGTTCATGGTTGTGTCATGAATTCTGGGTGCTTCTGTTTCTTCAAGTTCTTTAGCAGGCCTCTTTCTGGATTTGTTGTAAGCTAAGTCTTTGTCAAATGCCACATCCCTGCTGATGTCAATATTCTTGAATCATAGGAAGTATATTCTGTAAGCCTTCGAGCTTTTAGAGTATCCCACAAATATACCCTTCTTTCCTGAAGGATCTAATTTTGTCCTCTTTTCTTTTGGAATGTGTATGTACACTGGACAGCCAAATATTTTGAGATGGCTAGCTTCTGGTTTCTTACTGAAAAAGAATTCTTCAGGTGTCTTGTTCTCGAGTACTCTGTGTGGAGTACGAATCTGTACATATGCCGTTGTTCTAGTAGCTTATGCCCATAGATGCATGGGAAGATCTTGATCATGAAGCATAGCCCTTGTAGCTTCCATGATCATTCTATTCTTCCTTTCTGCAACCCCATTCTGTTGTGGATTATATGGAGTATTTAACTCCCTGTTAATCCCTGAATCTTTGCATAATGCTTTGAATTCATTTGAAGTGAATGTTCCACCATTATCTGATCAAAAGGTCTTGGTCTTATTTTCTGTGTGGTTCTCGATCAAGGCTTTGAATTCCTTGAATTTATTGAAAACTTCATCTTTGTTCTTCTTGAAGTAAATCCATGTCTTCCTAAAAAAGTTATCAATAAAAGAAAAATAGTATACATACTCGCTTAATGAAATTGATGACATTGGAACACATACATCGGAGTGGATGATTAACAAGATTCCTTTTGCCTTGTTCTCACTACTTGGAAATGTCTTCTTTGTGTTCTTTCCTTTCGCACATCCTTTGCAGACTCCATCATGTTTTGTTTGAATTTCTGGAAGACCTTCAACAAATTTGCTTGCAAGTGGTAGTGCTCTGTAATGCACATGTGCAAGCCTTCTATGCCAAAGTTCATTTGGCTCTACTGTGTGATGGACCAAGGCTTGTTCTGGATGACCCTTCAATTTTTATATACCTCCCTCTTGTTCCCCAATCAGTACTGCATCATTAATAGTCTTTCCCCTTGGACACATGATAACTTGGCCATCTATAAATGAAACCCTCATTCCTTTTGCATCTAATGCAGATATGGAGAGGTAGTTATTCTTTAGTCCTGGTACAAACAATACTTCCTTCATTTCATAGAATTTCCAGAGTCTAGATTATAGGAGGATTCCCCACTACCTTTTATTGGATACTGGTAGTCATATCCAAGGTTCACCTTGTGTGGTGATTCATTTTCTGATAGTTTCACAAAGGATTCCTTGAATCCTATCATATGTTTGGAAGCCCCACTATCTATAAGCCAATCATTGCTTCCATGTGTAATGTTTCCCGTGAGAGTGGAAATAAAAACATATTCTTCATCACTTAAGGAATCATCACTTTCATGTCTGATTCTCTTTGTGGAAGGTCCATCATCCTCTGCAGCATGAGCATGATGTATTCTCTTGTTTCCCTTCTTCTTGTGAGAAACATTTTTGTTTCTAGGACATTCTCTAGCATAGTGTCCTTTCTCATCACATGTATAACATCTAATTCTAGACAAATATTTTCTAGTGTTATCTTTGTTAAAGTGATTACCTCTAGGGTGATGAGAACTTCTTCTAGTTTTCTTGGAGTGTACCGTGAGAGCTTGATCTTCACTTCCAATATTTTCTTCTCGAGCTGCTATTCGATCTTCTTCTTGAGAGAATTCTTCCCATAGACTGCTGAACTTGACTAGCTTCTTCCTGGCATAGATTCCTTGAATAAAGGAGTCCCATGATCTAGGGAGACCATTCAAGGTGGTCATTACAATCTCTGCATTCTCCACTTCTTCATATACTACTTCCAGTTAGTCCTTGATACGAGAGACCCTAGTAAAGTAAGACTGAATGGTCTCTACATTATGGATCTTTACATTCTTCAGTTGGTTTCTCAGAGTCATCTTTTGGTTTATGTTCTTCCCTTCAATTAGTTTGGTTAGGGAATCAAACATAGCTTTAGGTGTCTTTAGGGAGGACACCTGTGGTATGAGGTGATCCTTGATTGAATCAGCAATAATCCTCGTATCCATAACCAAATTCTTCTTGTGTAAGGCCTTAGCCTCATCTCCCTCTAGAACTGGAACCTCCTCATTGATGTAGGAGTCCAACTCATTTTCTTCCAGGACTAGGGAGATCCTATACTTCCAGGCTTGGAAGTTATCAGCTCCCTCAAGATTTTCATCAAGCTTGGTATGATGAGACATCTTAACTAAGAACCTCAAATGGAAATACAAAATATTTATATCTTACCAAGTCAATATGTCGAATCTAGATTTGGAGATGAATTTCTGTAGTGTTGGTTCAAGAGCAGATTAGGGTTTGAATTTTCCAGAGTTCTATCCAACCAAATGCTTTGATATTGATCTCTAAACTTTGATTTTTAGGAGGAGATCAATCCAGGCTTAGGATCACTAAAAAATTCCACTTTTGTGGAAATCCCTAATTTCCGGCAGCAATGTCGGGTCAAAAACTAAAAATCCTCAGGATCAGATTCTACTTCGACAGAAATATGTGCCCTAGGGAGGAGAGTCAGCCCAACCTTACTTTGCTGAAAATATGAGAGAGATCCAAAAAGTAGGAAGCCCTAGTTCCCGCAGCTGCACAGTGTCTTCTTCTCAGGTTAGCTCTGATACCAGGTTAGATTTTTAACATTAAGCTAGCGTTATATTAGGATCTTAAACTGAGAGAATAAAAAGCACAACAATCAAGCACAAGAGACAATGAACACAGTGTTTTTCCTCAGGGAAACCATAAATGGAGAAAACCCTGCAACTTCCTCAGAGATAGAATAAACAACAAAAGTAAAACCCAAAATAGTAAGATGATCTCCTGACAACAGTAGCCTCTTTCTTTCTAGCCCTGACAACTTCTTCTTCCTCAGCTATGCACCACAATTGAGTGTGAGTGAGTGTGTGATAAATAGAGAGAGTCACTCTCTATTTATTCTAATTCCCAACTTGACAATAACTTACTAGGGCCAACTTCTCTAGGAGAGTCTAATAACCCTAGTGCCCCAGAACTATGGGAAATTTAACCCTTGATCAATAGGAGGGTTATCCACAATGACTTGACATGACTTGTTTACATTATAGAACCTCCTGATAGGAACATCGGGGCATAACATGACTCAAATACATTACAGACACATCCCAAAATAAACATCAGGGTACAATACATAAGATATATGGATGAATACATTCCGAAGTTACAAATACATTAACACCTATCTCTTTGTCTTCATCGCTTCCCTTGTTGGTTATCGAGGGCATATTGATTGGGGAGGTTCTACTAAGTGTATACTTTTCCTTGAGGAATAGGTCGATTCAGGGATAGAGTAGGTGTAGGTTGCATAGGTGTTTGAGAGTAGGCGGGAGCAGCTAGAGGGGATGTAAATCCTATGGTTTAGTTGTAACAAGTAGGTGCAAGGAAATTTGGTCCATGAACATGAGGAACGAGTGCGAGAGGTAGGTGGAAACTCATATCATCATGGAAATTTGGTAGGTGGAAATTTGGTCCACTTCTGTTATACCAAAATCCTATCACCATCATGTGATATGACATTTGACATACCTACTTGCCCTGAATCCTAGCTTCTGGAGTGGAAACTCATATCATCTATCAATATTTTTATACAAATTCTTAGCACAATGCTTAGCCCTTTATTCATAAGCAGTACCCTTGTTCGCACCGCTCATACTCTGTTGCCCACAAGCGGCGCCACCGCTTATGGCCCTTAGTCCATAAGCGGTTATTACTAGAACTGCTCTGTCACTAAAGGAGAAACGTGGTACCCTGGGTAAAAATGGAAAAAGAGAAGCTTCTTGAGGCTTCTAAATGATATGCCTAGAGATATCCCTTATCCATACTGTTGTGGGTTTGTTGACCTCAATATCCCCCATCCTAGGATCTTGGAGGCCACCTCAGGCACAAATATCTCAACCTACCCTATCCATCTAGCCTTATAAATACAAGCTTATGGCCATGGTTGAGGGAGAGAACTCTTAAGGCATTGTTATGCTGTTGGATTGATCACTTGGTCCATATCATTGGAAAGCATAGAGAGATCTAGAGTCAGAGCTTATGGGGATGAGAATTCTTGGTTTCATGGAGATGCATGTCAACACTAAGGCTTGGTTGTAAACTTCTTCATACTTCTTTAATGCAAGTTGATTTCTGTCCCACATATATTGTTGATGTTTGATTTCATATATATGTTGTTATATTCCTTAGTCACTAGCATAGATTAGTAGATTATATTCTGGTTGCTTTGATCTGTTTCGTTTTGATCTTATTACAGGTACATAGGGTGACTATCAAAGCATTGTATTCCAGGTATCTACGGTGTCTAGGGAGAGTCTTCAACCTCTATCTTCTATTTGTTCTGGATCTGAACCATTCAGACCAGTGGAACACCTTGCTGTTCGCAGGAGGTGAAATATTCCAGCTAACAAATATGGCGACTACACTGGGGAATGAAGTTGTGTATTAGTCATTCTGATCTTCCTCAGTCTGCAACTCTTGTCCGAATCTAAGCTCCTTCTTCAACTCTCTTCAGTCAAATCTACTCTCTGACTGACTCTGTTTGGGTTTGAAGCCTCCAGATCTGTTCAAATCTAAGTCATTTTGGTGTTTAATGCTCTATTTCCATACTCAATTCAATATTATTTGCCTTGATTTAGCCTTTTTATGATTGGATCCTTCGTTCTTCTTGTGTTTTGGTCATCTACAGGGAACTGCACCTATGTTGTGTGCAAGAAGCAGTGTCACCACCTAAACAATGTGGACAGTACGCGGTGCCACTGCTTGTAACCTGTTGACAAGAAGCAATACTATCTAGGAAATGCTCTATCAACACATGAGAAGCACGGTGCTAAGTAGGCATCATTCCAAAGCCCTTTTTCCTTATTTTTCTTTGCAAAAATTTGGATTTTGATTGCTTTCAGTTCTTCCAATCAGACTTGTGTTACTGAATCTGATGCTTGTGGTTTGAGTTTTTATGGTTTAAGATTGATTTGAGTAGAATTTCAAAAGTTTGATTAAGTCTTTTTATTGTCCATCCGCTTCTATGCTTGTTCGTTGTGTTTACGAAAGGATTTCTTGTTGTCTGAAAAGCTTAGGGTGTTATTTAAAAATCTCTTTTTGTTTCTGCTACATAGAATAAAAGAAGAACACTAGATTAGCTTCTAGGTTTCATTTCTTATTTGCATAGTAAACTTCTTTTTCTTTCCTTCAAAAAAGAAAATTTTTGACTGAGACTAGGATATCATCATTGAGAGTTGGACATTGGTTTTCTGATTGGCTTTACAAGCTTTCAGAACCTTTATGATCTTTCGTCTCTCATGCATTTAGAGCTATTGCGATCAAAATAAAAAAAAAATGGTAGTTTTAAGTTAGATTTGCTTATGTTTGAGAAATTGGAAAAAATAGAGTGCATTTGCATCTAGGTGTGCTTCTTGTTTTTCTTTTAGGAAAAGAGATTATTCCCCTTCTCATTTGCTTTCGGAAAGAAGAAATCAGTTTGGAAAAGTGTTTGCTTCTCTTTGTTTGATTTTCATGACTATTGTGTGGAAGTATTTTTGGTTTTTGAAACAAAAGGAAAACACTCTCTTTCCCTCCTGTAAGTAGGCATACTGAACGGTAAAGTGAACATTTTGTGCTAGCATACTACATGGTTTTACTTTTCTGTCAAAACACCATGCATTCACCTAACCTTACAAGTTAAAATTAACGGTAGTTGTAGGTTAAAATTTATGTAGTAACTTGAGTGGTAGGTTAGATACGTGTTCGGGCATTGTTAAGCGTAGGAGTTGTCGTTATTTGTCGGCATTACATTTTGGGACTCGCGTGGTTCTTCCACATACCTTCAGTATATCGAACGGTCTTTCACGTACCCTTGAGGTATATAGAAAAGTACTTCATGTACTCGATTGTATATCAGAAGGCCCCTTGTGTATGATTATGCATTAGACAACACTACTACTGATTCGAGCTCACACGTACCTTGAGTATATCGGGTTACCCCACTAGGGTAACTTATCTATCTGAGAAAATCCCTTTGGTCGTCTTGTTTGGAGCCATACACTGAAAATAGCATTTGGGGAGATTACTATGCATGTACCCTCGAGGTATATCGTGAGTGGCACCTTCTTGACAATCCTAGTGAGAGACCTGACTTTTGAACTCCTCCTATCATTTTAAGTGTGCTTGCTTTGCCTATAGCTTGTGTAGAGAATTTCGTTTTGGTGTGTTTTCTATATTTTTAGACCCTAGGTTAGTTAGGAACTATACAAACTAGTTGAGTTAAGATAGTCTAGAAGAGTACAGGGCTTGCCACCTAATTTTATTCCTGGTTCAGGAGAAAATCCTATGGAATCTATCGACCAAGGAGTTGCTACCACCTCCCAAGTGGGAGATAACGTGGTTGTGGAAAGTGGAGTACCATATTCTTCACACTCACCTCCCTTGGTCCAACAACCTTCTTAGGGAGATTCCTCATTCCATTCTCCCATGGAAGGATGTGTTGATGATACTGCTCACCCAAATTTTGGTCCCAATGCTTCATTTTGGGAAACCCCTGTAGGTCTAGGACATTGCTTAAATTGGCACCCGTGGAATCTCTTGTGAAATTGAAGAAGAACATTGGCAATATTGTTTTTCCATTCTCCGCGCAAAGGAGGTTGATAAGCAAATTGATGACATTTTAGGCCAAACACTACCAAGGTTCACATCTATTCCTAGGGGATATCATTCACTTGCTGAATCTATGAGACCCATTGAACTGATTATAGATCGTCCATTGACACCCTGCAACCTAGGTCAAGATACCACCCCTACCATCTCTCATGTTATGTCTATACCTAATTTTCCCAAGTCTTCTGTACCTGAGATTCAATCTTCAATTCCTGTTTCATCTACACCTTCTAGTGCTAGGGGGGAACCCCCGGCACGAACTATGTTATCTGACACCAGAATTGTTACTAGTCAAGGGCAGACCTATAACATAGAACCATATATAGTTTATGTCCCTCCCACCCATTCTAATGTGGTTAATCCCCCACCCAGTTCAGGTCAACCCTCTAGGGCCCAACATGTAACCATTCAATCTTCTGGAGGTTATGGTTATCAAATACCTATAAGTAATATTAATCATCAACCCAATCCTATAGGAATTCCATACCCTAGTAATACTTTAATTATGCCATGGGGGAAACCCAACTGGTCTTACATGCCAGCTATGGGGGGGATACCTATACATACTGCGGGAAATGCCGGAGGACCCCCTTATGGAGTTCCTCCCCCTGGGAGGTCTAATGGTCCCGGAGGATTTGGAAACTTTCCTCCTTATGGTCATGGTGGCCTTAATGGTCCCGGGGAACCTGGTGGCTTTCCTCCTTCTGGCCTTGGAGGGTTCTGTGGCCCTCCTCCTAGTGGTTCCAGTGGATCTGGAGGTTTACCTCCTCCTTGTGGCCCCGGAGGGTCTGGTGGTCCACCCCCTGGTGGTCCTGGTGGTCCTAGTGGTCCTAGTGGTCCCGGTGGTCCTGGTGGCCCTATTGGTCCTCCTCCTGGAGGACATGGTGGTCCTAGCAGTCCTAATCCCAGAAATAACCCCCCTGTGGGTGGATCTTTTGATATTTATTCGTCACAACAACTTGTTTATCAGTCCACCTATGGTCCTAATGGTAATTATATGCCATATCAATATTACCAGTATGTTCATCCTAACCGACAGTTACCTTTCCTAGAAACTTTGGACTTACCTGATCTGTCCAAGTTAATTAATGACCCCATTTGACAAAATCCCTCATGGCCCCCTATTTTGGTAAATTTACCATCGGAAATCCCGAAATTCTATGGGAAACAAGGAGACGATCCGAAGAACCATGCGATGACATGCGATGACATTCCATTTGTGATGTTCTTCAAATTCCCTCATGGATGACTCCATTCAGTTACGACTCTTTCAGCGAACTTTGACCGCTACGGCTGTGAAGTGGTACATTGAACTCCCACAACATTCATTTGTGGATTTTGGCTCACTGGAAACCGTGTTTCTTACACACTTTCAGCTCCCTATTCGTTATGAAATGGGTACTGATATTTTCACCTCTCTATGACAGAACACCTCCACCCACATATCCGATCATATTCATGAGTGGAGAAGGCCGAGAAGGATTATTAAGGCCCCTATTCCAGATCAGTTACTAGCTGATTGGTTCACAAAATCCTTGTTGCCTCTTATTGCCTGAGATGTGGCTATGGGCGGTGTCGTGACTGAAGAGAAGGCTATTAGTCGGGCTCAGTACCTAGACTTGGTTTATTCCCAGCCTAGCACTCTTTATGACTTGATCCCTCAAGCTCCTCACCCTAGCACCGATTCTGCCAAGCCACCAGCAGAAGTACCTGTTGATGAGATTGTTGGTTCAATCCAGTCCCCATCAATGACGAAACCTACCAAGCAAACCCAAACTGCCCCATCTACTCCTTTGACTCTTAAATTTTTTGTCGAGGTCAATTCTATTCAAATTACTCAAACCTTACGTAATAAAAAGAAAAGTAGAAATTGAAATCAAAAACCAAGAAACTAGCCGGAGACTCCACGACCAACCAATGTTGATAACGACAAAGGAAAAAGAGAAGCAAAATATCCTTGTCTGCTATGCGGTGGTGACCATTTTTCAAAGTAGTGCCCTTGTTGAGATGAAATATCCCAAGTTTTGAAGTCCAATCCCACACCTACAGTACTTATGGATCCTTTTCCCTCTCAACATCAGCTAACAGACCACATGTCTAATCAGGGTAATTCCAGTTCGTCAGAGGAAATTCATATGATGTCCTCAGATACCATCCATATACAAACTCAAAGTCATAATTATGATAAACCTGTGGATAAAAATGAAGATCATTCATCTTCAGGGAAATCCCCTTCCACTAGTTCTCCTGAGTCCTCATCTACTGTCCCCTTGTCTATCGAGAAGCCTACTCTCGACATGATTTTGCAACCACCTAAGAGTACTCTTCGGAAGGTAGTATTTAATCCCAATGCACAAGCTGCTCAATTTTATAATGTGGTTGAATATCTCGCCCAAGAACCTTATGCAATGTCTACCCTAGAAGTGCTCCAAAGTTGCCCTACACAGCGCAAAAACCTATTGACTCCATTAGGAGCTTTAGACCCAGATAACACCAACTTGATTCATTTTAATGTTGAGAACTATAAGTCTAGGTTACCACATAAAATTGATTTTCAATTCATTACGAAAGTAGGTGGAAAGAAGGTTTTTCGAACGATCCTAGATGAAGGAGCTTCAACCTCAGTGTTGTCTCTATCTTGTTGGAAAGCCCTTGGCTCTCCTGATCTTGTGACATCACCAACCACCCTTAAAGCCTTTGACGAACGGGATTTCCAGCCCCACGGTCTCATATCAGCCCTCGTAGTTGAGCTGGGGGGGAAAAACCGTTTCCATCCAAGTAGAAGTCGTAGATGCCCCTTTAGTTTACAATCTCCTTCTAGGACAAAATTGGTTCTATGCTATGACTGCTGTTGCTTCAATAGTATTTCAAACTATCCAATTTCCACATCTGGGGAGAATCATTACTATTAACCAGCTTGATTTTTGCACGCCAGATGTTACTACCTCCATGGCTAATAACATCCCCATGTTAGGCCAGTGCCCTCCTCCTTACCAGTCGATTGGGGTAGGCGTGTTGAAGGATTCATCCCTCATGGGATTTTTTCCATCCACTCCTCCTAGCATGGATTCCGTGTCAGCCAATATGATCGCCTCAATTGATTATGAGCCTAAGGGCCACTATGTTGTTGATTCCGCCTTGTTAAGTCCACATGAAGCTATGTATGATTCCATTCAAACCTCTTCCAATGATCACACTGATGATCTTCATCTAGTGGCCTCGGATCCTTACCATTTACCATATTGGTTTGAACCTTCTCTTCCCACTCTAGATTATCTCGCTAAGACTTTTCCTTCCGATGAGTCCATCATTGAGATCATGAGCACAGATGAGTCCATTTGGGAGGATCACCATCATAGATCCATGTTCCTCCCCAACACCAATTCATTTAACCATGATTTTGCATCCTTATTTCCTACTGATATTGTCAACATTCCCTAAAGTCCTATATTGCTGCAACATACATATTCTGAAGAAAACCTTTGTAACATTACTTAGTCGAACCCAATTGACATATCAGCCAAGCCTGATGTTATCGATCATGTTCATGTTGGGAAGAACTACTCCGCAGATGAATCTAAAGCCTATAAGGCACTCTTTAAAGAATTCCGTGATATTTTTGCTTGGTCCTACGAAGAGATGTCGGGGATCAACCCTTCCATCGTGGTCCATGAGATTAAAACTTATCCCTCAGCCAAACCTATCAGGAAAAAACTTAGGCAAGTCCATCCTTGGAAGGCCGTAGCTATAAAAGCTGAAATTGAGAAGCTTCTGAAAGCTGGGTTTATTTATCCTGTACCCCTTACGGAATGGGTATCGAACATTGTCCCTATCAATAAAAGGTAGGGCACCATTAGAGTCTATATTGACTTTAGGGATCTGAATAAAGATTGTCCCAAGGACAACTTTCCTACCCCGCATATCGATCATATTATCAACAACTGTGCTGGAAGTGTCATCTTTTCATTCATGGATGGCTTCTCCAGCTATAATCAGATTGAGATATTACCCTCTGATCAGCATAAGATGGCATTTATTTTCCCATGGGGAACCTTTGCATATAACAAGTTACCATTTGGCTTAAAAAATGCTAGAGCTACGTTCCAGCATGCAATGTCCTATGCGTTTCACAATGTCAAACACATTGTTGAACCGTACCTTGAAGACCTCCCTGCTCATTCACAGTGAAGGGAGGACCACCCTGGTCATCTTAGAGAGATATTCCTGAGATGTCGTCACTATAATATATGGCTCAACCTACATAAATGTGTTTTTTGCATTGAGACAGGACATCTTCTAGGTTTTGTGGTATCCAAAGATGGCATCCAGATAGATCCTTTAAAAATTGCCGCCATTGTTGATCTACCAGCCCCAACTAATATCTTTGAACTCCAAATTTTGCAGGGGAAGGCAAACTTTCTCTATCGTTTCGTGTGCAATTTCATAGAGAAAATGCACAGTTATATGCGTCTCCTTAAGAAGAACACTCCATTCTTCTGGGATGACCAAGCCCAATGCGCCTTTGATAATCTTAAGCATGCTTTGACTCATTCACTCGTGATACACCCCCCTGATTATTCAAAGGACTTTATCTTGTATATTGTTTCCTCTTCTACTACCATCGCTATGGTTTTAGCGCAGGACAATCTCCACGGTCAGGAGCACGTGATTTATTACGCCAGTAAGAATCTCTTGGATTCTGAAACCCGTTATTCATGTGTGGAAAAGTTAGCATTGGCCACGGTCATTGCTGTACAAAAATTTCATCATTACATTTTGCTCTGTACTACCACCATATTGGCAGACCAGAACCCGATGTACTACATCCTGACTCGTCAGGTGCTCGAGGGCAAGTACTCCCGTTGGATAGTTATCCTTCAGGAGTTCGATCTGGGGTTTGCCGAGGCTACATCAAAGAAATCATTGGTCTTTGTAGATCTTATGTGTGATCTTCCCTATGCTTCAACAAAATCTGATCCCAGTGATTCATTTTTGGATGAATTCCTGTTCCTGATAAGCATTACTGATCCTTGTTATGGAGATTTGCTTATATATCTCTAGACACAATGTTTTCAACCACATTTATCCCACGATGATCGCTACCATATTCGTCACCACATGAAATACTATCTCATCCTGAATGATACTTTGTATAGACATGGGATTGACTCTATTATTCGGAGATGCCTCACTCATGAGGAGGCTAAACTTGTGTTGAATCATTGCCATTCGATAGCATGTGGCGATCATTTATCTAGGATGGCTACAGCCCAGAAAATCCTTCACACTGGCTATTTCTGGCCCTCGATCTTCAGAGATTGTCATGAGGCTGTTAAGAAATTCCCACCTTGTCAACACTTCTATCCTAAAAAGTGCACCCATCCTGCTCCGCTACACCCTGTCATTGTCGTTGACCCATTCTCCAAATGGGGGATTTACTTCATGCATTGTAAGCCTACCTTAGCCAGGGGGCATGGTTACATCATCGTAGTCGTGGATTATTTTACGAAATGGGTTGAGGCCATGCCTACATATGAAGAAGATGGTAAGACTACCACCCTCTTCTTGTGTAGTCATATCATAGCTAGATTTGGAGTTCCGCAGTCCATCGTTACTGATCATGGATCCCATTTCCATAATCAGATGATGGAGGAAATGAGTTCCAAGCTAGGGTTTCACCATGAAAACTCTACACCAATCCACAAGCTAATGGTCAGGTAGAGGCCATTAACAAAGTTTTGAAAACTATGCTTCGTCAGATGGTTGGACATCATAAATCCAACTGGCACCACATTCTTTTCTCTGCCCTTTGGGCTTATCAGACTTCTGTGAAAACAGCTACTGGTTTCACACCATTCCAGCTTGTCTATGGAATTGAAGCTGTCTGACCCATCCAATGTCAGATTTCATCTTTAAAACTTGTCGTCGAACTTCTCCCAGACACTTCCGCAGAGGAAGAAAGATTTTTATACTTGAATAACCTTGACGAGACTTGCAGAGATGCTGCCTTGGCTAATGAGGCACATAAGAAACGCGTCAAGGCACAGTATGATAAATCCATATAGCCTCGTGTCTTTAACGAGGGTGACCTAGTCTTGACTTATGACCAGAGATACGACAAAATAGGGAAGGGTAAGTTCGAATCCGTGTGGTACGGACCTTTCGTTATTTCCAAGGTGTTAGAGAAAGGAGCTTAGGATCTTGTTGATTATGATGGGATCCCTTTGGGGCAACCTCGCAATGGGTTGTACCTGAAAAGGTACTATGCCTAGGTTTTCTTGGGTAGTATCTTTTATATATGTATATTGATTGGCTTTCAGTGTGATTTTAGTATTTTCAAGATAGTTTTGAGCTTCATGTCCACATCTGTTTATACCATGTTTTGGTCATGCAGGTGGCTTTCAACAGTTTTGCTAATGGTGCTTGCCGCCACACCTTGAATCTCACCTCAGCTGCTTGGGTTCTCTATTCCCCAGCTGAAGATTTGGTTAGTTCAGGAGTGGTTTGTATAGGTCCCGCTACTAATAACATCGTTGAGTATGAAGAAGTCATTGGTCTTCTGACTAAAGCTGCCTCCCAGGATATTCACGATCTAGTAGTCTTGATGAACTCGCAGCTCGTGGTTCACCATTTGAACCATGTCTACACCATTAAGAACCTGGTACTCCTCTTCCTAATCTGGAGAGTGTGTTTGTTAGAAAGATCATTCAAAACTATTACTTATAGGCATATCCCTAGGGAACATAATATAGTCACTGAATCATTGGCTAACTACATCCTAGACTGGCATATTGCCCATTCATGATGGTAAATCAAACATGGTCCATTGT
>LPNX011214183.1:224651-250598 GCA_001517045.1 Pseudotsuga menziesii | reverse complement strand
ATATATATACGAAAAAAGTTTACAAAAATAGGTCCCGAGACCTCCTCTGAAGCACGTAAGATTTCAAAAAAAATCATCATACAAAATCCTGAATCTATCAGCTTTAAGTACATATCTTGTACACTACTGGTGCTCATGATAGCACATCACTGCTCGAGCTACCCTATGCAGTAGCCTACTAAATCGGCCCTCTACTCCCGCTGTGGATCTCTGATATCTCATCGGGAGGTCATTTATATCAGATTTTGGGATGTCCAAGGTCAACCTCTCCAAGTTCTCCTCCAGCTCCTCGGTGATATCATCACCCTGTGGTACAAAGCGAGCTCCTGATCACCTTCCAATGGAGATTCTCCTCTAGGTTGTGCTGCTCCAACATCTGCATGAGAATATATAGGTCTCATCACTTAACATAAAAAAACATAAAAAAATTTCATCCATTTCAGGGTTTCTTGCTTCTTACTGATGTCACCCTACTATCCGCCAGGTGGGAGTGGTAGGTCAGGATCTCCTTTGAAGTCCGTGCCTACGTAAGCATAGTCCTCAACCATGAGGATCTGATCCCGTAGCCATCTGAAAAATAGATCACCGAACTTCACCTTTCCCCTACCTGCTCCTGTGCGAGCCATGACCTAGAACCACCTCAGCATACGGGGGTCCCATGCTCTCAGACTTCGGAAGGTCACCTGTGGCCTCATTTGAGGAACCCACTCAAAGAAGAAGCAGGCTAAGATGGAACCAAAGCTGAACTGCTTCAGCTCTCCTTGCCAACACTTAGTCAGCTGATCCTTGAAGATTGGAAGCATTGCTTCCACCCAGTTGAACACCGTGGGTGCCATAGCCTCTATGGAATACATCATGTGTTCCCTAGAAACCTGGTGCACACCCTCACTTCTAGCCACCCTTTGCATAGTAAACAAGACAGTCCGTAGATCCCTTTCTGTCACTGCCTTGATGGGGATCTTCTTCCCCGATGTACCTGTTCCTGGTGCATAGTATCGATCTATAAGCTCTCTAGTAGTAATGTCCCTGCCACGGGAACCTATCGATGAGATGGGGGCACCCCATCTCGATAGAACACTCAGGAAGTAGATATCCTCTACCTCCACTATAAGTATGTGTGCCCCCACCTTGAAGTACTGTCGCTCTGGATTCCACATCTGCAGTATGTGTTCCAGTAGCCGTTCATGCGACACCATGCTTGGGGTTTGGAAGAACTTCAAGAGCCCATAGTCCCGTAATGCAGCAATATAGCCCATATTTCTCTCAGCAGTAGCATCCTCATTGTCATGAGTTCTTTCCTTCCATATCCCCATTTTTTGAGCAATCTAGACATGCCAAAAACCACAATGGTATGCATTAAAATCATCCTTAAATCATTGGAAATCAAAATAATGAAGTTATATCACCCATACCATTAGTTTAACTTATCCATGGTCATCACCACCTATGCACCATTGGATACAGGCGGTGGCACTGCCTGTCCACTGGATTGTTGGCGCGGTTATAGGGTGGAACCGCGTATCCTGCAAGGGGTAGCCATGGTGCCCGCATTTTTATTTTTAGGGATCACCATATGGACCCAAAACACCACCAAACCTCAAAATATCTGCTATGAAATGAAATATGAAGGTCTTGGCTATTACTTGCAACTGACGATGCTGAAAATGGACGGTGGAAGCTCCTGGTATCAGCTGTGGAAGATCTGTCTAAGAAAATGCTCCAAGTGCTCTCTACTAGAGGTAAATAGTGAAATGGTTTGATTTTTTACTATTTACTTGACTTATATAGGAATTTTTGGGTTTGACTCGCTATAGTTTTGATATAAAATCATATTTTGGTCAAAATTTATCTGTCGTAATCCCTAATGCTAGTTGTAAATGCATTTAACACTTGTTTTTGAGACTATTGCAGGATAGGAGAACTCTAGGAAGAAGCTTTGAAAGTTTTTTTATGGATTTTTTGTACTTTCATAAAATGGAAAAGGTCAATGAGTATTTATTACGACACTTTGATCACACTCTCTAAACCTAGTATCAAAGGTTCGAGTCCATTTCCGAATCTTTCTATGCTTGTAAAATTTGACATTGTGCAAAGAAACATCATGGAGTCTTCTTTTCACATCTTTTTCAGACTCCTTAAAACATGAAAAGATCGTCGAGTCAATTTTCGAATCATTCTAGGCTCGTAAAAAGTGACATTGTGTAAAGAAACCTCACGGAGTCCTCTTTAAACTCTTTTTAGGCTCCTTAAATAAGAAAAGATTGTCGAGTACTTGTCTCCTTCATACTTGTAAAATTATCTGAAGAGTCGTCCTTCCGACGGTAGGTTATCTCTTTTTTGGTTAAGATAGGACTATTTACGAAAAAGGAACACTCCAGCCAACATGACTGGAATATTTCTCTAAGGTATGATTTTATACTTTTTTGGGCCTTAGAGACTAAATCATATGAAAAAGGACCCCTTTGGAGTCTTCTTCTGTATTCGTTCAGACTCTCTAAACATGAACGATACTGATTTTTCTTTCAGTGGAATCGTTAAATTAAACATTGAGAGACCCGTTTTGGGAATGAATCCCTCCTCTCTCAGGTTCGTAAAACATATGAGTCTGGACTTGTCTTCTGACAAGCCGTATTGAGTGTTTGTTACCCTCTTTGAACTCGTAAAACCGAAAAGAGGAACTCATCAATCATGATGGGGGAAATGGGAAGGAAATCATTTTGTAAATAATGGTAGTTGTTTGTCGTTACCTTTGAACATGGCACTTGTCTGCACAATCATGTTAGTCAATTGGGTATTCAGCTGATCTCCATGATGATCCACTTTCATGAGTCATGTCACTCCTTTGAGTCTTTCAAAAGAATGCATTGTCCACTGTCGCATTGTGTGTCTGTCCCATCTAGTCATGCTGCCAAGTCTTTTGTCGTGCCGCCCGATGTTCAAAGGGGATCTGAGGAAGTGTCACCTCTGCAATCCACACAGTCTTTGTGTCAGTATCTTTGAGTCATTCATATGGTTAATACATGCACATCATTCCAGAACCATGTTCCGAGTTTCGTGTCATTGATGTGGGACTCATCATGGCCCTCCTTTGACGAGACTTTTCCCGTCGACATCAGCTAATCATCCAGGAAATAGTGTTAGAAACAATGATTGGTACCTTGAGATCTGTATGCCTTAATGACAGATTCTCTCGCTCTCGACATAGATTCACATCATTGACCTTTGATAGATAGAATCTAGTGGGTGTTCGACATCAGGACATCTATTCACACTCAGTAGATTGTACTAGAGTACCTTGGGAATCATTGACATTAATGGTGATCTCCCTCGCACTTGTTAATGGTTCACATCATTGGACGATAATCAATTGGTTTCTACCATGTTCGACTTCAGATCATTGTAATCAAATGGATAGAATCATACTTTGTGGAAAATGAGACGAAGACCCTCAGTATTTGTTTAAAGCACTCATTGCTTTTCCCCAGATTGCGATGGAGTTTTGTATATCTAGCATAGATCCACATTTGTATGGTCGTGGCTATGCTCAAATTTGCATCTCTATGACATAGATCTATACTATATGTCTGGTAGCTATGTCCAAGTTTGAGTCCTCTATCACATGGATCTACACTATATTCTAGTAGACATGCTTGTTTATTCCTCTCATGGATCTGCCTTGTATTGGTCTGGGGCCATGAGTTTGGTCACTTGTGTCTATGAGTCAACATAATAATGTACTACAGATGCCTACTTGACGACTTGCTTCAATCGAGCCGACATTTTTGCCTCATGGCAATGACTTGTTCTCTCAAAGCTCTCGTTTATCGTATCCCTCTAAGACTCATGCTTTTGGGTGCATCCTGTTATACCAAAATCCTGTCACCATCATGTGATAAGACATTTGACATACCTACTTGCCCTGAATCCCAGCTTCTGGAGTAGAAACTCATATCATCTGTCAATATTTTTATACAAATTCCTAGCACCACGCTTAACCCTTTATCCATAAGCAGTAACCTTGTTTGCACCGCTCATACTCTGTTGCCCACAAGCGGTGCCACCGCTTATGGCCCTTATTCCATAAGCGGTTATTACCAGAATTGATTTGTCACTAAAGGAGAAATGCGGTACCCTGGGTAAAAAGGGAAAAAGAGAAGCTTCTCGAGGCTTCTAGATGATAAGCCTCGAGATATCCCTTATCCCTACTGTTGTGGGTCTGTTAACCTCAAGATACCCCATCCTAGGATCTTGGAGGCCACCTCAACCACAAATATCTCAACCTACCCTATCCATCTTGTTAAATTTTCATATTCTAAGCTAGATCATTAGTATTTCATTTCGATTTCATAACAAAAGCATATAAATAGGATCACTAAAAGATAGACAAGCACAACCATACAAAAGGAACACAAAGATTTATCCTAGGAAAACCCTAAAGGGAAAAACCCAGCAAAATCTTCCTCAATATAGATGCCCCAAAAAGGTAAAAAGGTAAAACCAACAAGGAGATAAAAAACCTGATCCTCCTCCTTCTCCAGCTACTTCTCTCCTCCACAAGTGTGCTACACAAGTGAGTGTGTGTGTGTCTCAAATGAGGAGCACCACACCTATATTTATATTCATATGTTCACTTGAATTAACTCATCCGACATGTAGGCTCGAGTTAATCATGTAGGCTAGAGTTACACATGTAGGCTCAAGTAACCACACTGGGGTGCTAATGACCCACCTTTACAAATAGAGGGGACAACCTCATGACTCTTATTAGTTCTTCCGATTAGAAGCATCGGGGTACAAGATAATACAAGTGGTTCTCCTGGTAGGACCATTGGGGACCACAAAATATACATATAGAATATTCTTTGAAGTTACAATATTTCAACACTCCCCCTTAACAAGAAGGGTATTCTACAACAACATCAACAACAACAATAGTAGGATAGGACATCATCAACATCATCAGGGTAACACATCTATAAATCATTGGAAGCTTTTGAACATCATATAGTCTTCGTCTTCAATATTTGATGACATCAACTCTTTAATCAACATCAGCATCTTTTGACCTTTTGATCAGCAACATCTTCAACACTTTGATCTTTCGATCAGCAACATATTCAGCAACATATTTAGCACTTAGACCTTTCAATCAGCAACAACATATTCAGTACTTTGACCTTTTGATCAGCAGCAACATCTTCAGCACTTTGACCTTTTGATCATCACCAATATCATCGTGATCAGCACCATCATCATACTTCAACTCTCGAACAGAATCATTGTCATCATATTCTGATCTTGTGATCAGTATGTCGTCATCATCACATACTGATCATCATCATCGTCACACTTTGATATTTCGATCAGTACATCATCATCATCATAAAATCATTATCATCAAAACATCAACATCATCAATACATCAACATCATCATCATCAAAACATCAACATGATCCTTCCTTTCGGAGTTATGGGATCAACATGTCTGTGGTACTCAGACGATCCTTCCTGTCAGAATTACAGGATTTAGGTCTTTACGGAGTTACTAACGATCCTTCCTTTTGGAATTACGGGATCAACACATCTGTGGAGCTCAGATGATCCTTCCTTTCGGAATTATGGGATCAAGTCTTTACGGAGCTACTAACGATCCTTCCTTTCGGAATTACGGGATTTAGGTCTTTACAGAGTTGCTAACGATCCTTCCTTTCGGAACTACGGGATCAACACATTTGTGGAACTCAGATAATCCTTCCTATTGGGATTACGGGATCAACACATCTGTGGAGCTCAGACAATCCTTCCTTTCGAAATTACGGGATCAAGTCTTTACGGAGCTACTAACGATCCTTCCTTTTGGAATTACATGATTTAGGTCTTTACGGAGTTGCTAACGATCCTTCCTTTCCGAATTACGGGATCAACACATTTGTGGAACTCATACAATCCTTCCTATTGGAATTACGGGATCAACACATCTGTGGAACTCAAACAATCCTTCCTGTTGGAATTACGGGATCAAGTCTTTACGGAGCTACCAATGATCCTTCCTTTCAGAATTACAGGATTTAGGTCTTTACGGAGTTACTAACGATCCTTCCTTTCGAAATTATGGGATCAACACATCTGTGGAACTCAGACAATCCTTCCTATTGGAATTACGAGATCAATTCAATGATCCTTCCTTTCAGAATGATAGGATTTAGGTCTTTATGGAGTTACTAACGATCCTTCCTTTCGAAATTAAGGGATCAACACAGTTGTGGAAATCAGACAATCCTTCCTATTGGAATTACGGGATCAACACACATTCTCGAGTACCAAAGTCACTGTATCTATTCTAAACCAAGGTTCAAGGATGATACAATCCTACTACCTTCTCGATGACCGAATTTCACCGGATCCGTTCTGAACCAAAGTTCAAGGATGATACAATCCTGCCACCTTCTCGATGATCGAAGTTCACCAGATCCATTCTGAACCGAAGTCCAAGGATGATACAATTCTGCCACCTTCTCGATGACCGAAGTTCACCGGATCCATTCTGAACTGAAGTCCAAGGATGATACAATCCTTCCACCTTCTCGATGACCGAAGTTCACAGGATCCATTCTGAACCAAATTTCAAGGATGATACAATCTTGCTACATTCTCAAGGACCGAGGTCACCAGATTACATCTGGACATATGTCCCAGGATGATACAATCCCTCTTCATTCTCGAAGACAGAGGTCTCCAAATCACTTCTGGACATATGTCCCAGGATGATACAATCCCATTGCAACATCACTACTTCCCCTTTCAAGGAATGTCTTTCCAAACCACACCAAGCTTGTCTCGAAAGTGTTCGAACTTTACTCGGGATAGAGGCTTCGTCAGCACATCACCATCTAAACCATCATCATCTACATCTTTAGTATGTGAATACTGAACTATCACCATCTGTATCTCCAGTATGTGAATACTGAAAGCATAATCTATATCTTCAGTATGGGAATACTAAAACATCATCATCTGCATCTTTATCTTGTATGTAGAAATATCGGTTTTCTATGTGTTATGACGGAACACAGGGTTCTCTATTATCACAACTCTCATTATCACATAGAATCAATTTAGTATCCATATTCAGGTCAAGGAGACCTAATATTAGCTTCTGAAGCCATATGGTTTCACAACTTAGCAGAGCAATATGCTATGTATTCTGCTTTTGTTGTTCTAAGAGAAACACTGGACTGTTTCTACTAAACCATGAACTCATAGCAAACCCCAAACAAAAGCATATACCTTATGTGATTTTCCTGTCTGAGATACTTCCAACCCGATCTGCATCTGTATAGCCATACAATCTGTAGTCATGGCTACCATCATAGTATAGACCAAGGTTTATAGTCCCTTTCAGATATATCATCACATGTTTTACAACTACTAGGTGAACCCATCTTGGTTGAACAAGATATTGACTTAAGGTGTTCACAGCATAACAAATGTCTGGTTTGGTATTTGTTAATTACATCAATGACCCAATGATCTATCTGTAATGAGTTTCATCTACTAACTCTGATGAGTCATCATCTAACAGCTTCATGTTGGAGTCCATGGCTTTGTATTCCAACATATTTAATCTCTTCAATATCTCTATTGCATACTTTCCCTGGTTGAGAAATAATTCTTCTGAACTTTGCCATACTTCCAGACCTATGAAATAATGCATTAACCCAAGGTCTTTCATCTCAAATTATTTTTCTAGTTTCTTCTTGCTTTCCATGACCTGTTACTCATTCCCTGTCAAGAATAAGTCATCCACATATAATAACAGGATGACAGGTTCATCTTCTACAACCTTGGGAAAAATGTTAGGATCAGTTCTACTCTTGGTAAATCCCATAATTGACAAGAAATTGTCTATCCTTCCATACCAAGCTCTAGGATCTTGCTTCATGCCATAGAGGGCCTTCTTCAACTTACATATATGAGTCCATCTGCCTTCAACTTCAAATCCTTGTGACTATTTGATGTAAAACTCTTCCCCAATCATACCATTAGAGAAGGCTTGTCTTTACTTCATCATGGAAGCAACTACCATCATAGTTCTGAAGGAAGTGTACCTTGATTTCTGGAGTAAGTGTCTCTTCAGAATTAATTCCCTCTTTCTTATAGAAACTTCTAGCCACAAGTCTTTCCTTACTTCTAGCAGCACCATATTTTATCTTGCAAATCCATTTGTAAGATACCACATTCTTTCTTTCTAGTTTGAGTACTATATCCCAAAAAATAATTCTAGTATTCTTTCATCATAACATCTTCCATGAGTTCGTCTTGTCAGATCATCAACATATCCTAGTCTTCTGCATTCAAATTTGAAGGTTGGAACCCACTTTACTCTTGGTAAAGTCTCGATCCATCAGGAATTTGTCCATCATGTCATACCGTGTCCAACTCAGATATCTTCTGTAGTCACTCCCCCTGAAGTGGAGTATTATCTTCCTTCTTCATTCTGTACAGGTGATTCTATGCTTGATATATACTGGTCAATAGAGTATGTCATGTCATACTCTATTCTTTCTAAGGAAAATCATGATTCTTGCTTTGTACACTTGTTCTTGCAGATCCATATGGAAGATACTACGTACTTCCCTTTATGTCTCAAGATCATATCGTATACATCATTCCCCATAATCAACTATCATAGCTTCTTTCATAGCATTATTTTCTTCATCTTGAGTTATCTCTCGTACCCATGGTGGTCTTCATCCATCGAGGTGGATCTACCGCTCTCTGAAGCTCTTTCTTCCGTCATGGTGTCTCTGACCCTGGGAGCTTCAAATTCATGTTTATTTTATTGTCATCACTTGTTCTTCAGAACAAGTCTCATCCTTCTTTTCTTTTAGGAGGTTGTACAGGACCTTTCCTACAATTCAAATGCACCCGTTGCATGGTTAGAACTTCATATGCATAACGACAAATTATTATGCATCATGCAACTATTTATCCAATACAACATTCATCCATATCTCATAGAAACTTTCTATATGCTTTCCATCTCTACCATGACATCATTTATATTGTGCACTAATCCAAATAGGTTTCATTCTAGATAAGTAACAATGGAGATTTGTATAGAACCATGAGATACTTACCCATCACTTGCATGCAAACAACACATCAACTGAATATAATCAAATGCATAACAAAACAATATCATTAAATGACAATTGAATACTTATCTTTTGTTTGTTTCATGGGTGGAATCCTTCTTGATCATTCTGCTTCATCATCTTCTTCATCCATGAAATTATCATTTCTTATCCAAATGATAATATGGATAAGAGGTTTGTCAAGAATTGAGTTCTTCATATTCCTCATCGCTTGAGGGATCTTCTTTGAATGGTGAGAGCTTGATCTTCAATTTGCTCCCATCTTTCTTCTTCTCTTATTATGAGACGAGCTTCTTCTTCTTCCCAGAGTCAACTGAAAGTAATCACTTCCTTTTGGCACACATTCCTCACATGAATGAATCCCATGATCATGGGAGGCCATTCTCTGCTTCTTCTTCTACCGCTTCAAGATGCTATGCATTCTGGAACTGTTTTCTCAAATCCATCTTTTGAATTATGTTCTTATCTTCAAATAGCGTGATCAAGGAATAAAACATTTTCGGTGTCTTTAGGGAAGACATTGTGGTACAAGTTTATCCATGATTGAATCAACAATGATCTTATTGGCCTTGATCAAGTTCTTCTTGTGTAAGGCTTTGAGGCTCATCTCCCTCTAGAACTGGAACCTCTCTACTCATGTAGGTGTCCAATTCATTTTCTTCATAGAGATCAAATACTTCCATGCTTGGAATTTTTCAACTTCACCAAGCTTATCATCAAGATTATGTGATATATCACTTTGAAATGAGAACCTCAAATGCAAATAGCAAAATATTAGATCTTACCGATTTGAGGTGTCCGTCCTGCTTCCGGAGCTGGTTGATCTAGGGTTTGTCAGAGAAACCCTAATTTTCAAAACTTTGAATCTTTAAGATTTGATTGGATACAAAGATAGATCTCTTCAAATGGAGCTGTCCAATGTACTCCTTTTCTGAAAACAGTGGAGGGAAGCTCCCGGAACAGGAATCCCTAGTTTTCCAATTTCTTCTACAGAAATGTTTGTTACTGTTTCTGTGATATCTCTGAAATTGCTACTCCTCTGTGTCTGAAATTTCGCACTGAGGTAACCTCACATGTCCCTGATCCAACACCATAGTGTTCATTAGAATTAGTTTCACCAATTGGGATTTATGATCATTTGATCAAGGTGACCTGTTAGAGGACTGTTCAGAACAATGAAGTTGTACGGCATGCCACATGTCACTGGTTCATCTTAAGGTTCGAAAATTTGGACCACAAAAAGTATAGTCCATTATATTTTTGGAACATCTTTAGGAATTCCATTTGGACCTTTTTATCCCACGCTACAGCAATTCTCCCCAGGTGTCCTATTTAAGGATGAATTCTGGAAGAGGATGGAACCCTAACTTGGAGGGATCATATCTCCAAGAATATAGCTAATTGGAGGCCGAATTGTGGAAACCGTGTAAATCAGGATTTTATATTCGGCCTCTGCAATTTTCAACTCCTCGGCCTTCTCCAATCTCATGATATAGCGAATGTACCAAAACTTAGTAGTTTTAGTATTTAGGGTTTTTCCAGATCGGGGTCAAACTAGGGTTTGACTTTCTCGGAGTTTCACTTAACCAAATTTCTTGATCCAGGTCTCTAAACTTATATTTTGATGAGGAGAACAATCCTATGCTAGGTTCACTCAAAAAAAATTCTTCTATAGAAAGCCCTAATTTTCCGCACCAAAACTGAAAATGCTCGAAATCGAATTCCGCTTTGACAGAAAGATGCGCCCTTCAATGGAGAGTTAATCTAGCGTTCTTTTGTTGATCGATCATGGATAGAGACCCAAAAAATAAGAATCCCTAGATTCTTTAGCTACACAATGTCTTCTTTCAAGGTGGCTCTGATACCATGCTAAATTTTCATATGCTAAGCTAGATCATTAGTATTTCATTTCGATTTCATAACAAAAGCATATAAATAGGATCACTGAAATATAGACAAGCACAACCATACAAAAGAAACACAAAGATTTATCCTGGGAAAACCCTAAAGGGAAAAACCCAGCAAAAGCTTCTTCAATATAGATGCCCCCAAAAGGAAAAAAAGGTAAAACCAACAAGGAGATCAAAAACCTGATCCTCCTCCTTCTCAAGCTACTTCTCTCATCCACAAGTGTGCTACACAAGTGAGTGTGTGTGTGTCTCAAATGAGGAGCACCACAACTCTATTTATATTCATCCGTTCACTTGAATTAACTCATCCAACATGTAGGCTCGAGTTAATCATGTAGGCTCGAGTTACACATGTAGGCTCAAGTAACCACACTGGGGTGCTAATGACCCACCTTTACAAATAGAGGGGACAACCTCATGAATCTTATTGGTTCTTCCGATTAGAAGCATCGAGGTACAAGATACTACAAGTGGTTCTCCCAGTAGGACCATCGGGGACCACAAAAGATACATATAGAATATTCTTCGAAGTTACAATATTTCAACACATCTAGCCTTATAAATATAAGCATATGGCCATAATTGAGGGAGAGAAATCTTAAGGCATTTTTATGATGTTGGATTGATCACTTGGTCCATATCATTGGAGAGCATAGAGAGAGCTAGAGTTAGAGCTTATGGGGATTAGAATGCTTGGTTTCATGGAGATGCATGTCAATAGTAAGGCTTGGTTGTAAACTTCTTCATATTTCTTTAATGCAAGTTGATTTCTGTCCCACATATATTGTTGATGTTTGATTTCATATATATGTTGTTAGATTCCTTAGTTACTAGCATAGATTAGTAGATTATATTCTGGTTTCTTTGCTCTGTTTCGTGTTGAGCTTATTGCAGGTACACAAGGTGACTATCAAAGCATTGTATTCCAGGTATCTACGATGTCTAGGGAGATTCTTCAACCTATGTCTTCTATTTGTTCTGGATCTGAACCATTCAGACTAGTGAAACACCATGCTGTCCGCAGGAGGTGAAATATTCCAGCTAACACCCTAGTGCCCCGGAACCACGGGGAATTCAACCCTTGATCAATAGGAGGGTTACCCACAATGACTTGACATGACTTGTTTACACTATAGAACCTCCCGATAGGAACATCGGGGCATGACATGACTCAAATACATTACAGACACATCCCAGAGTAAACATCGGGGTACAATACATAAGCTATATGGATTAATACATTCAGAAGTTACAAATACATTAACACATACCTCTTTGTCTTCATCACTTCCCTTGTTGGTTATTGAGGGCATATTGATTGGGGAGGTTCTACTGAGTGCAGACTTGTCCTTGAGGAATAGGTCGATTCAGGGCTGGAGCTGGTGTAGGTTTCATAGGTGTTTGATAGTAGGCGGGAGCAGCTAGAGGGGATGTAAATCCTATGGTTTAGTTGTTACAAGCAGGTGCCAAGAAATTTTGTCCATGAACATGAGGAACGAGTGCGAGAGACACATATGAAGGTGTGGCTTAGAATTGAATCATTGTGCATGAAAATTCATCATCGTAGCTAGTATGGGAAACACCAGGGGTGTTATTGGAGTGAGGTGGTACTGAAGGAGAAGCCGTGTATAGGAGGTGGTCCTAGGTAACGAAGCTAATGACTCCATCAGCAGCATGGGATGCCCCCGACTTATCTCACCATGAAAATACAACACGAGGAGCATAAGGGATGATGGTATAAAGGTAACCTGATTAGGCATATATAAGGTCAAATGAATGTGCTTTGAAAATTTCTTCTTCCTCGGTTTATGGGTGCTTAGATGCAACATACTTTTAAATAGGGGGGATTAATGTTTTAAGAAACTAATCAAGGAATATCATGTCATCTAAATATATTTTTCAAAAACTATGACGATGATGCAGCTCATGGATGTGATCCATGATGTGGATAACAATGTTCTATTTACAGTATAACAGGATTTCCATTCCTTCATCATAACAAAGAGGTAGCTGGAAGTACTGGAGGAACATTAAGGCTAAAGAGGAAAAATCAGGATAAGTGGATTGAGTATCTCAATGTATCATTTGGCTGCAACACTAGCGAGAATGTGTTTGAATAATCGCAATCGGATAGAATCGTCCACTATGGTGTTGGAGGAACATCGTAAGTGGAAGGACATGATACGGTTTTGAGGGTATTATCCCTCCTTTCCCTCAAACTTAGGGATGTCCAAAGGGATTTTAGTATTCATGGGAGGCCACAATGGGTTGTAATGCATCGGTCATTCGTTAACCTTTCCCAATAGAGAATGTTGATACTATCCATGAATGGAATACTATGATCTAGATTAGTTCTGAAAGGTCCAACAATGATGATGGGGGTGGTGAGCATGTAGTTAGGGTTGGTAGGGATGATTTATGATAGTATAAGTATTCACTATAATGGTGTGAATAACCAGAAGGGTGGTAGAAGGGACAATTCCTCCATGCATGAATGTGGGAATGGTTTGAACCATGGTGATTGGAGTGGGGCCACCACTAGTGGGTAGAAAACTAGTAGTATTTTGTATGGTGGCGAGGCGACCACTAGGACCAGGACCTGTAGGTCTAGGAGAAGGGATACCTGGTATGACAAGTGGGGTGCTCAAAGGTTCACCACTAATAATACCTCCTTGGAAGGGGTTGGGAGGTGCACAAGTCATGGGGCTAAATGGGTCAATGAAAAAGGGAGGCTCATATTGATAGGGATATTAATCTTACTCATATGTAGTATATGGATCTGAAGGTCATGAATGATGGTGAATATGGATTTGGCATTGGAAACTCAAGGAAAATAACTAAGGGGTATTCCCCCTAAATCTATGGGAGTATCATGGGGTAGAAATGATGACGTGCTGGGGTGATGTATGATGAATGAAGGCTCAATGGTGGAAAACACAAGCTCAAAATTCTAACTACATCCAAGTGTGAAGAAGGATAGATGATAAATGATGGAGCACAAGCCAAAAATCAAGCTCTAAAACCAAACTGCACCAACATGTTATAGTAGGATAGTCTATAATAAAGACACCATAAATCCAACAAGAAACACTACCTATGACGAAAATGACACACTAACCTAGGGGTATAAGTGCAAGCAAGATCCTAACTATAATATGGAAGCTCCTAACAAATCGTATCCTCTGGTGGGTGATGAAATCCATAGCCAAACAATACGAAATGGAAGAATCAAAGGCTAAGAGAATCCCACTACCAAGAGGGATCTTTTGTATAATATCCCTAAGAGACTGACAACTAGGATGGCTTGTTTATGACACATTTGGTATGGTTTCCTAGATCTTCAGTAATTTGGTCCTCGACACCCTATATGGTCCTTGACATGTACGAGGAGGACTATGATGGGTTATACTTTAGTATATAATGGAGTGAGGTATATATTCCACCCTGACTTCTAAAATCCCTTCATTGTGGTTTACCCCCGTAAGATCAGGATTCCCTCTGGTAAATTGGTTGTGACCATGTCAACAAATACTACAGGATTTTGGTTCCCTACAAGACACCAACTATGTCTCATATGTGAGTGGAAAAGGGGTGTTATTTGGATGCATATCCCTAGTGTCCTAACCTAACTACAATATTGTTTTGGTCCTCAAATGATGTTACATTGTTGGTTGAGTTAAGAATAATTTTAGGTTCATCTTGGGGTCAAGGACTAAGCATTTATTTTAAGGTGTGATATGTGTGCACAAGTGGAGTGTGATCTCTAAAACCCAGCACTCTCTTTCTAAAACCGAGCGCTCTCTCTAGAAGGTAGGAAATGCACGATCTAGAATTTGGGTTTAGGTCGCACTTATTGGGGAAAAAGGTGTGACCTAGTTCACGTTTATTGAGTAAAAAGGTGTGATCTAGGTCACATCTATCTACCGCAAAGGTGCGATATGACCAAAACTGAAAGATTTTTAAGGAAAAAATGTCAGTTAGGGATGGGGGAAGGCACTGTGAGGAGACTGGTTTGGATTTTCTGAAAGGGGGTAATATCTGTGATGGCTGACAATACCCAAGTGAAACAAACCATAAAAAAAAACTGAAAAAATAGAGATCCAAGAGGATCAATCCAGTATGGTCATCAAAACTGTAGTGGATATTTCTCTATAGTTATGTGCAGAAGCACCTACCTTAGATCAGTGAGTCCTAAGGGTATATTTCATGATGCAAGGGAAATACTTAACCTTGAATTACAAGAAAAAGGACAAATATTTTTTAGATTTTATAATTTTCTTCTAACTAATAAAACAAATGCAACATACCTTTTGAAAAGTAGGCCACTGCAGTCCTTTGAGTATGTGGTCCGATAGCTTCCATGATTTGGTTCTCTAATTTTCTCCACCAATGGTGTTCAAAGGGAGTATGGATCAAGGATTGTATGGAATAGACTCAAAATACAATGTGGAAAGGTGTCACCGAAAGGTGAGTAATGCATAAGGTATGGCCGAAAATATGATTGGCATAAAGTGTAAAAAATAATGAATGTTTGTGGCGCGAACTTCACAATGTATTTGTACAATGATCCAATATTTACTTGCCCATGGTATTGGTCCATGTTTTTTCACAGTGCATGGTATTTGTCCATGGTTTTTGACCCATTCTCACTTTATGGGTTTTGGTCCTTTTTTGGGAGAATGGGGGTTTTGTTGCAATACATGCCCATCTTCCCTATATTTATGAGGGAAGGAATAATGATTATTGGACCAATTTAGAGGGAATTTAATTATGAAGATCAAAATGGAGGGAATA
Organism: Pseudotsuga menziesii; assembly: GCA_001517045.1. NCBI lineage: Eukaryota > Viridiplantae > Streptophyta > Pinopsida > Pinales > Pinaceae > Pseudotsuga > Pseudotsuga menziesii. The sequence continues at coordinate 234,735 of LPNX011214183.1, read as the reverse complement.
ATGGTGGGATTGTGATGTATAGTTATTGTTTGGACCATAGAGAGCCATGTGGACAATTTTTTGTGTTAACACTCACTAGATGAATGTTGTTGTTTTCCAAATTATGAACGAATGAGGGAGAAGCTAAATGAAGGAAAAATACCAAATGACAGATATAAGGAAGAATATGTTGAATAGATACATGGAGGAGGGCCATAAAGGAGTTTCATGGTTACTAGACATAGAATAGTTGAAGGGTGGAGGGACAAGAATGAATACATGGTGGCAACATGAATTCCAAGATGATAAAGGATGGTGTGTAATCCAAAAAAGAACAAGGCGGCATGGATGTCAAAGAGATGCACGAGGGTAGGTAGATACCAGATGGATGGCATGGATGAATAAGTGTTTCAGTATTTGAGGGGTGTTCAATGTCAAGCTATTATTGTAATGAAGAACTCAACATCAAATACTAAAATATATAGATAGACTTTCTTCGAAAAATATTTTTTGCGAAAAATTTATTCCAAAAAAATATTTTCACAGGAAATTTACCACTTGTAAGGTGCTCGAGAACACAAAGAGATACCTCATTAACTTTAAATTTTAGCAAAAGAAGAAAAAATAATGGACAACATTTATAACGATACTTCATATGAAAACCTTTAAAAGTTTGGCCAGAAAATAATTAGGATAAAAAATTTTGGCTACAACTTTAGTGCCCTAATTCTCACTAAATAGACACCCACATTCACGATTTTATCCTACAGTGGGCAGTAAATGTGGGGTTCAATTCCTTTATCAATATTCTAGTCATCTATGGATAACCACATATGTGACTTCCTCCCTATTATATCCATGTATTATAAGTGGGTTCAAGTTCTCTCAAGTGGTTTTGAGTAATAGATATGCCATCCTTGAGCTCATAGCTTGTATTGCAATATATAGCCTTCAGATTCTAACTGGATATGCTTGGGCCTAACATGAATTTTTATATACTTTTCACTTTATGACTTTTTTCAAAATTGATTTTACATTTAACTTTTCACATACTTCCTCTAAAACTTTTTCAATTTGTCTTTTTACTCATATTTTTCTCCTAGCTTTTAGCTAGAGACATCTTTTCCCTCATGCATACTTAAGTTGTAAACGTTTTATAAATTGAAGGCATACTCATTGGGTTCAATTGTGGTGCCATTAGTGTATTCATTTTCCCTATTAGTGGTATGAATTATAAATGTGATAGACGACCCATGAATTGTGATGACATTGTTGGATACCGTTGACTTTTTGATGTAGTACCTAGTGTGCTAGAATCCTTCCCTAGAGCTTGTTGCTTTAAAGGTGGAATTAATTTATCAAATATTGATATTGTTTGCTAATAATTCCCTATTGGCATTATGTGATCCTTGATAGCATCAAATGAAATATTTGCATATGTGTTATTGGCATTATATATTGGATCCATATCCTTGCATTATCTCTTTAGGTTCATCCATATTTGAAATTAGGGTTTGATTCTTTTAATCATTTGTTCTCCTGGGATAACACCCTCTAATTCTTCTATGGAAGTTGTTTCATTTCTCGTCTACATTACATTTTCTTTAAATATACTATTGGAAATAACTTCTCCATTTCCATCCCAAGGATGGGGTAATCATAGTTTAATCACCTTATCAAACATTTTTTAAAATTACTCATGTCAATATTAAGCATTTGCATGCCTATTTGTGCTCTTTTCATGAGAGTTTGCTTGAATACCATTTTGTTTGCCACTTTTATGATTGGATTTTTACTTGTTAATTGAAGTTGTTCCTACTAACTTACTCTTTCCAATTAAGTAATCTATTACTTGCTTTGATAGATTTAGAAAATTCCCTAATTCTATTTCCACTCTTTTTGTTTCTTCTCTAATAGCCTTATATGTCTCAATTTATTCTTGGATAACCTCAAATATATCCCATTCATTCATCACCAACTGAATTGCATTGTCCCACGGATATTTTCTTGTTCTTCTGATTAGAGATTATCCCTCTATATCTAGCTATAGCTTTCCCACTTAACTTTTAAGTTCATTTATTTCCTTATTTATGTCATCAATATCACCATCCTTTTTAGATATATATCCTTCTAGATCAATGATTATCTCTTATTTTTGGGCTATATTAGTTTGAATCTCTTTAATTTTACTGTCTTTATCAAAATTCTTACTACGGGAGTATTTATCCATTTCACCCACATTAACCACTTCTAGCTATGCATATGTCTTTTCTAGATCTATTGTTGTTGGTTCTGGTTATGCTGACTGATTTTCCTATTGAACAGTAGAATATATACCTGGAGTGAATTTAATAGTCGATATACAAGTTTTTTGTATTTTTAATGAAACAATATGTAAATTAATCTCATTAATCCCATCTCCTATGTCATCTACCAATAGTTGGAAGTGTATAATAGTTGCATAACTACTTTCATTTTCTTCATGTTCCTTCCTCAATTTTAGATACTCCATTGGTTGTATTGTTAGGATTTTCAATTTCTTCTTGAGGATTATTATATCATTATCCTTCTCTTTTAGAATATATGAAGCATGTGAAATATCTCTTGGGTTTACACTTAGTTCTATGATTTTTTCTTCCAATATTTTGATAGTCACTTCTTTATCCTTTACTATGAATTTTTATTGCTTCCAAAGGTCTCCAAACTTATTAAGAGTTATAAACATTTTCTTTGTTTTAATAGATTGCACTACTTCATCACATATCATATCACTGGTTTGTATGAAGAAATCTATTTTTCCATCTTTTGAATTTTTCTGAAATCCATTGCATACTCATCAGCTCTGTAATCCCTCATTTTGTTAGGGTTTGGGACTATAGAATGCACTATAAAACATCTTGACGTGTCAATCTGGTTATATTCTACTTCAATCAACCTTTTTCGTGATGTAGGCTATTTATTGTTGGGCCTCCTTTAATATTATCACATTCCTTTCCCTTAAGTCTTTATACTTGGTCTGTAAGTTAGTTGGAACCTGTATTAGACTTGTTGAAGGGTATTATGTTGGTGTAATATGGAACATTATTGGTTCTATGAAACTCATAGTAGGATAATGAGTGAATTTTATTGTTTGTCGATTAGGGACGAGGGAAGGCACTGTGAGGAGACTAGTTTGGATTTTCTGAAAGTGGGTAAGATCTGTGACAGCTAACGGTACCCAAGTGAAACAAACCAGCAAAAAAAATTGCAAAAATAGAGATCTAAGAGGATCAAGCCAGTATGGTTGTCCAAAAATGTAGTCAATATTTCTCTATAGCTACGTGTAGGAGCACCTGCCTTAGATCAGCGAATCCTAAGGGTAGATTTCATTATGCAAGGGAAATACTCAACCTTGAATTACAAGAAAAATGACAAATATTTTTTAGATTTTATAATTTTCTTCTAACTAATAAAACAAATGCGACATAGCTTTTGAAAAGTGGGCCACTGCAATCCTTTGAGTATGTGGTGTGATAGTTTCCACGATCTGGTTCTCTGTTTTTCTCCACCAATGGTGTTCAAAGGGAGTATGGATCAAGGATTGTATGGAATAGACTCAAAATACAATGTGGAAAGGTGTCACCGAAAGGTGAGTAATGTAAAAGGTATGGCCAAAAAATATGATTTGGCAGAAAGTGTAAAAAATAAGGAATGTTTGTGGGGAGACCTTCATAATGTATTTGTACGATGATCCAATATTTTCTTTCCCATGGTATTGGTCCATGTTTTTTCACAGTGAATGGTATTTGTCCATGGTTTTTGACCCATTCTCATTTTAGGGGTTTTTGGTCCTTTTTTGGGAGAATGGGGGTTTTATTGCAATATATGCCCATATTACCTATATTTATGAGGCAAGGAATAATGATTATTGGACCAATTTAGAGGGAATTTAATTATGAAGGTCAAAATGGAGGGAATAATGGTGGGATTGTGATGTATACTTATTGTGTCGACCATAGAGATCCATGTGGGCAATGTTTTGTGTTAACACTCACTATATGAATATTGTTGTTTTCCAAATTATGAACTAATGAGGGAGGAGCTAAATGAAGGAAAAATACCAAATGACAGATATAACGAAGAATATGTTGACTAGATACACGGAGGAGGGCCATAAAGGAGTTGCATGGTTACAAACCATAGAATAGTTGAAGGGTGGAGGGACAAGAATGAATACATGGTGGCAACATGAATTCCAAGATGATATAGGATGGTGTGTAATAAAAAAAATTACACGGTGGCATGGATTTCAAAGATATGCACGAGGGTAGGTAAATACCAGATGGATGGCATGGATGAATAATTGTTTCAGTATTTGAGGGGTGGTCGATGTCAAACTATTATTGTAATGAACAACACAACATCAACTACTACAATATAGATAGACTTTCTCTGAAAAATATTTTTTGTGAAAAAGTTATTCCAAAAAAATATTTTCATAGGAAATTTACCACCTGTAATGTGGCCGAGAACACAAAGAGATACGTCATTAACTTTAAATTTTAGCAAAAAAAATGTTTTTTTTGCCAAAATTTATAACGATACTTCATATGAAAACCTTTAAAAGTTTGGCCAAAAAATAATTAGGAAAAAAACTTTTGGCTACAACTTTAGTGCCCTAATTCTCACTAAATAGACACTTAACTTTTGGCTTGTTCTTCTTATTAGAGATTCTTCCTCTATATCTAGCTCTAGCTTTCCCACTTAACTTTCTAGTTCATTTATTTCCTTATCTAGGTCATCAATATCATTATCCCTTTTAGATATATATCCTTCTAGATCAATGATTCTCTCTTCTTTCTGGGTTATATTAGTTTGAATCTCTTTAATTTTACTATCTTTATCAAAATTCTTACTACGGGAGTATTTATCCATTTCACCCACATTAACCACTTCTAGCTATGCATATGTGTTTTCTGGATCTATTGTTGTTGGTTCTGGTTCTGTTGACTGATTTTCCTATTGAACAGTAGAATATATACCTTGAGTGACTTTCATAGTCGATATACAAGTTTTTTGTATTTTTAATGCAATAAAATGTAAATTAATCTCATTAATCTCATCTCCTATGTCATCTACCAATAGTTGGAAGTGTATAATAGTTGCATAACTACTTTCGTTTTCTTCATGTGCCTTCCTCAATTCTAGAGACTCCATTGGTTGTATTGTTAGGATTTTTAATTTCTTCTTGAGGATTATTATATCATTATCGTTCTCTTTTATAATATATGAACCATGTGAAATATCTCTTGGGTTTACGCTTAGTTCTATGATTTTTTCTTCCAATATTTTGATAGTCACCTGTTTATCCTTTCCTATGAATTTTTATTCCTTCCAAAGGTCTTCAAGCTTCTTAAGAGTTATAAATGTTTTCTCTATTTTAATACATTGCACTACTTCGTCACATATCATATCACTGGTTTCTATGAATAAATCTATTTTTTCCATCTTTTGATTTTTTCTAAAATCCATTGCGTACTCATCAGCTCTGTAATCCCTCATGTTGTTAGGGTTTGGGAATATAGGATGCACTATAAATCATCTTGAGGTGTCAATCTAGTTATATTCTACTCCAATCAACCTTTTTTCTGATGTTCCTATTTATTGTTTGGCCTCCTTTAATATTATCACATTCCTTTCCCTTAAGTCTTTATACTTGGTCTGTAAGTTAGTTGGAACCTGTATTAGACTTGTTGAAGGGTATTATGTTGGTGTAATATGGAACATTCTTGATTCTATGAAACTCATAGTAGGATAATGAGTGAATTTTATTGTTGGTCCTACTCCTTTGTATGGAGGAGGTGCAATCATATATGACAACTTTCTGGGTATATTTACAATTTTTTCTTCAGCCACTTCCTTTGCTTGAGTACTAGGTATTGAATATATGATGTCATTGATGTCAAAGGTCAAACATCAATGATCCAAGATGAATATGATAAATATAAATTTTCATGTCAAATATCAAAGATGGTTCAACTTGAAGGACAATGAAAGTTGAATATATGGACAAGTTGAAAGATGGCAATATATATCAAAAATGTCAAAAGATCAAAATATGAACAAGAAGTGAAAATCCAAGATGACAAAGGACCATCATAACATTGGATGCATTTTCACACATACTTATGTATGTAAAATAATAATTGTAAATAACCATAAGTATGAGGCTTGTAAATTATGTGTGGAAAAGTCCCACATAAGTATTGGCATATGTGTTTCTTAAACTACAAAGATAAATTAAAATGTGGCATCTCAATGCAAACATTAAACTTGTCAAAAACGCAATTCAGTGGGATGATATCCGAAGTACACATAATTCACAAAGTGGACACATCTATTGAGTCAAAAGGGTTATAAATAGGCAAGAGATGGTCATTGTGATGTAAGCTTGTGGAAGAATAATATCTAACTGTCTCGTTGATTCTGTTAGCACTGAATTTATTTTTGTCAGAATTGGTCCTATTGCCTTCAAAATTTTAAGTTTTCATGTGTGATTGAGTTGGTTTCCAAAGTTTTCTCATTAAGATATTTCCAGGTTGGCAAAGAAGAGAAATTAAAGGAATTTTAGAAATAAATTTTTCACAAATGGGGCAAAAATTTTTATTAATTTTTGAATGAAATTTGAAAAAAGAAAATGGGTTTTGTAAAAGTTATTATTTTATTTATATAATCAAATTTATATAGTTTTGAATATTTCGCCAAAATAAAAAAGGTGACTTTATTTACCAAACCAAAGTCTTAATGATGGTTTAAGCAAGGTTTATTACCTTTCTTAAGGTATAATCAAAACATTAGCAAATAAAATAATCGGACGGCTAATGTATAAAGTGAAAAATAATCAACGGTTATTATGATTTCCGGAGAGTGAACTTGCACGTTGGATAAAAGAAAGGAGCCCGGCGGAATTCATTACATGGTGCTTGATCCAACGGTTGAAAGTTAAAAGCAGAATAGATCAACGGTTTGCATGAGGGTTAATTTGGAAAGGTGGTAGCGGAATGTCCACGTGGTAACTTTTGGTAAATTCCACTGGCAAAACTAGTTTGGAAAAAACCACCGAAAGGAGGCTCCAGAATTGACCATTTTTTAAGAATAAAGTTGACTTGGTTTTTAGACTTGGTTTTTAAAAATAATTTATATGCTGCACGTTGAAGGGAAGAGACAGTCCACCATCTCTGCGGGATCAATGGCTCAATTAACTAGCTCTACTACTGGATATGTGTATGCTACTGAGACTAATGATACTTCGACTGAATCAATCAAAAACTGGTGCTTCTATATACCATAATGCATCCTTTGATTTTTATGCTTATAGTGGTGCTGCTACTCGTGCTTATGGGTATGGGTCTGAATCTACCAGCATATCCCTCATGGTTCAATGGCCTATAGCAACTCTTCCATTTTTCAAGCCATCATCTCGCACAGCAGATAAGGATGTCCCTGAGCCAGTTCCAAATCTGATCCCAACATTTACTTATTTTCGATCACAGGGAAAATGGCAAGGATAAAGAGTCAGCTGGAAATTGATTTTTATAGAACAAGAGAAGGGAAGCCCAAAAAGAACATCAGCCCAGAAGAGTTGCAGAAATATATAAAGTAGACAATCTTACAAGGGCAAATGGTATATGTTCTCTTACAGTAAACAGTCCAAAGATTCAAAAGCAACATAGCATATTTTTCTAAAAATGACTGTTTTAGTCATTTTATCCAATGACCTGTTTCTAGCAAAGGAAGAAGAAATTTCGAAAACGGAAAGAGGTTTTTAATCATAACACTAATATATACAATAACCTCTCTCATTTTTTACCCAGGTGATACAGATTGGGAGCAGCAAAGTCATATTCAGAGGGACAATGTTCAGATTTCGAAATGATTGTTCTAGTCATCCAAGTAAAATAATTGTTTACATCAAATGAAGATGCATTCTGTGAAAATGGGAGAGGATTTTCTTGAAAACGTACCTTTCCACAATAACCTCTTTTCGTTTTCACACAGGTGCTATGGTTTAGCATTTCCACAATAACCTCTTTTCGTTTTCACACAGGTGCTATGGTTTAGCAGGAAAAAAGTCATTTGTACAGGACAATTTTTCATGTTTTCCAAAGGACTATTTCAGCCTTCAACTTCAAAGAATTGTTTTGGACAAATGGAATTTAATTTGACAAAAATGATAGAGGTTTTTTTTCCTAATAGGACTATAATAAAAAACCTCCTTCATTTTTTACACAGTAATCACAGGTTGGGAGAATTTTAAATATCTTTACAGGTCATTTTTCCAGAAATATACAATTTTATTATATGAGTCATCAGCTTCAAAGGAATATTTCGAGGAGATTGAGATTATTATCGAAAAATGAATACATGGGTTTTGTTGGGAACATTTCCAATTATAAAAACCTCTCCCAGATTTCACACAGCTATCACCATTGGAGATATGCAGGAGAAAATTTGTTGTAACTGTTTCTATTTTTAGAGTTCAGTTAGGTTTTGAATTCTAAGTTAGGTAAAGACTTTTCTTATATAAATAAAAATGTAATTGATAGAAAGGAGAGAGGATTTTCAAGAGCGAAGAGGCTCTACATTTTAATGGCTTCATGTTTTCAGTAAATGAATAAAATTTGCAGAGGAGGAATGTAAAATATTTTTCATGTAAGAGATTCTTGTGCCATCTTTTTCTTCAGTAAGTAATTTCTCTATGTGATTGTTTATCCTGTTTTCCACTCCATTTTGTATTTTCTTTAATGCTTGAGCATTAGTTTGTATGGGCTAGAATTCATCCTACATGCTCTAGGTCCATTGTTCAAGCATTTTTCAAAATATTTTCTTCTAAAGTCTTGCAGAATTCACCATAGTTAGGTGCTCTGTTTGATGGAATGTCTCCCTTTGTCTACTAATCAACCTGCTAATACCTTAAGACTGAGGAAATGGTGCCTACCTTGCCTCTGTTCATAAACTTTCAAAACCCTACCTCCTGCAACCTATTTCAGATCTGATTATTGACTCCATTGCCCAATGGTCTCCTCCATGACCATCCTACCAAGTCTTTTAAAACAAACTTGTCCTATTTGTCCCATCAGAAATCTGACCTTCTGAGTGTATTTGATTGAATATCTTGAGTATAAAACCTTTGTAAATAGTGAGATATCCCTCTCTGATTGTATTAGGTCATAAATACATTCTAAAGTGGTTTTTGCTGTTACCTTGGGATCTACCTTCCACAACCTAGGTACATTCTGAGTGATAACAAACTGGCGCCGTTGCTGGGGAACGAAGGTTCAAATCTTCCCTGGGTATAAACGACATACTTTCAGATTTGACTGTTGATGGTGAACGATAGTTAGATATCAGCAAGGTTGTGCATCTTTCACTTGGCAACTCCATCTTTGAAGAATCCAGTTTTCAGAATTCCTATGGCAACTCAACTATCAAAAGATTGTAAAGTTTGAAGAGTTGATTCAGTGTATTCATTTGTCAAGATGAGTTCTTTGTCTGCAAGGTATGCTCCTATGAATCGTGCTCACATTCCTGGTTTTCCAAATCGAATACCTAAAATGGATTGGCAAACAGGTCTTCCAAAGTTTAAATATCAAAAGAATGATGATGCTGCCCTTCATTTAGTTAGATTTCATATACATATACATAAGCTGGGAGTTAAATTGCATGAGGATTCTTTAATGAAAATGTTCATGGCTACTCTAGAAGGAGATGCAAGGTCATGGTATGAAGGGTTACCATCAGAAATTTTATCTTCCCTTACTGATTTTCATACAGTATTTCATGAACATTACCAAAACCAATACCCCTCCTTGTTGCTGGTTCAAGATTGTTGTGTGCATGCTAAAGGTTTCATTGAATATTTGGAAAAATTGTATAGTGATGATGAGTTAGTGGATGAAGAGATTTTAGAAATTTTATATGAGAACCCATTTCAGAAAAAAGAAACACAAATTAGTTGTCTTCACGTTCAAGAAAAATCTTAGCAGTTAATAATTTCTTCCTCCACTGAAAAAGACATGAGCCAAAACTCTGATTCAAGTAGCTACATTTCTTTTGTTGAAGTAGA
>LPNX011214183.1:187442-224334 GCA_001517045.1 Pseudotsuga menziesii | reverse complement strand
GCTTAATCTTGTTGAACAAAATGATATTCCTCTTGAAGCGCTTGAGAAGAAAGGAGTTGTAGATGTAAAAATATTAAATGAAGTTGCTGATATATCATTAAAAAACAATCATGAGAATTCTTTTCAAAGCTATTCTAAAGATCGGTTTGACAGTATGCAAGAGGAGTTACTTTGTGGACAGCCTTGTCATGACAAACAAGTGATTGAGTATTTTGAAATTTGTCATGTTTTTTATGATCCAATAGCAGAGTACATGGATAAATATTTCAGATGGAGTAGTTGGTTATATGTTTGCAGCAAAGGACAAATTTTTCATCATAACCTACTGCTATTTTGTTCTTATGATCTAACTTTGATGAAGCATGAGGAAGAAATGGAATTATTGGATAAATTGCTTGATTGGGCATTTGTGCTTAGTTAAGTAGGATAGGTAGGCATGAATAAGCTCGACATGGCGAGCATTTATTTCAGCAGTTTTCAGTTTGGTTTCAGTTTCAAGTGCAATTCAGTTACAGGTTACAGGTTGACAGAGTGGGATTTGTTTGCAAAATGGTTTCAGTTGATGGTTCAGTTCAAAACAGGTTGAGGATTTTAGAGAAAGATTAATAGAAACCCAATGGATTTGGCACCTGGTCTACAGGTTCTTTGCTACTTCGCAGGGAGGATAGCATCCCTAGTTGGAGCCAGTTGTTAGCACTGAATTTATTTTTGTTGGGATTGGTTCTATTGCCTTCAAAAATTTAAGTTTTCATGGGTGATTGAGTTGGTTTCCAAAGTTTTCTCATTAAGATATTTCCACGTTGGCAAAGAAGAGAAATTAAAGGAATTTTAGAAATAAATTTTTCACAAATGGGGCAAAATTTTTTATTAATTTTTGAATGAAATTTGAAAAAAGAAAATGGGTTTTCTAAAAGTTATTATTTTATTTATATATTCAAACTTATATAGTTTTGAATATTTCACCAAAATCAAAAAGCGGACTTTATTTACCAAACCAAAGTCTTAATGATGGTTTAAGAAAGGTTTATTACCTTTCTTAAGGTATAATCAAAACATTAGCAAATAAAATAATCGGATGGCTAATGTATAAAGTGAAAAATAATCAACGGTTATTATGATTTCCCAAGAGTGAACTTGCACGTTGGATAAAATAACGGAGCCCGGCGGAATTCATTACATGGTGCTTGATCCAACGGTTGAAAGTCAAAAGCAGAATAGATCAGCGGTCACGGATGGATCCGGAGCTGAAAGTTGCACAAGGGTTAATTTGGAAAGGTGGTAGCAAAATGTCCACGTGGTAACTTTTGGTAAATTCCGCGGGAAAAAGTAGTTTGAAAAAAACCACCGAAAGGAGGCTCCGGAATTGACCATTGTTTAAGAATAAAGTTGACTTGGTTTTTAGACTTGGTTTTTAAAAATAATTTATATGCTGCACACTGAAGGGAAGAGACAGTCCACCGTCTCTGCGGGATCAACGGCTCAATCAACTAGCTCTACTACTGGATATGTGTATGCTACTGAGACTACTGATACTTCGACTGAATCAATCAAAAATTGGTGCTTCTATATACCATAATGCATCCTTTGCTTTTTATGCTTATAGTGGTGTTGCTACTCGTGCTTATGGGTATGGGTCTGAATCTACCAACATATCCCTGACGGTTCAATGGCCTACAACAACTCTTCCATTTTTCAAGCCGTCATCTCGCGCAGCACATAAGGATGTCCCTCAGCCAGTTCCAAATCTGATCCCAACTTTTACTTATTTTCAATCACACGGAAAATGGCAGGGATAAAGAGTCAGCTGGAAATTGATTTTTATAGAACAAGAGAAGGGAAGCCCAAAAAGAACATCAGCCCAGAAGAGTTGTAGAAATATATACAGTAAATGATCTTACAAGGACAAATGGTATATGTTCTCTTACAGTAAACAGTTCAAAGATTCAAAAGCAACATAGCATATTTTTCTAAAAATGACTATTTTAGTCATTTTATCCAATGACCTTTTTCCAACAAACAAAGAAGAAATTTAAAAAACTGAAATATTTTTTTCATCATAACATCGATATCTACAATAACCTCTCTCAGTTTTTATCCAAGTGATACAGATTGGGAGCAGAAAAGTCATCTTCAGAGGGACAATGTTCAGATTACGAAGTGACTGTTCTAGTCATCCAAGTAAAATAATTGTTTACATCAAATGAAGATGAATTATGAGAAACTGGGAAAGGCTTTTCTTCAAAACGTACCTGTACACAATAACCTCTTTCATTTTTCACATAGGTGCTATGGTTTAGCAAAAACAAAGTCAGTTGTGCAGGCCAGTTTTTCATGTTTTCCAAAGGACTATTTCAGCCATCAACTTCAAAGAATTGTTTTGGAAAAATGGAATTTAATTTGAAAAAAATGAGAGAGGTTTTTGTTCCTAACGGGACTATAATAAAAAACCTCCTTTAGTTTTTACACAGTAATCACAGGTTGGGATAATTTTAAATATCTTTACAGGTCATTTTTCCAGAAATATACAATTTTATTATATGAGTCATCAGCTTGAAAGGAATATTTCGAGGATATTGAGATTATTATGGAAAAATTAAGACATGGGTTTTGTTGGGAACATGTCCAATTATAAAAACCTCTCCCATATTTCACACAGTTGTCACCATTGGAGATATGCAGGAGAAAATTTGTTGTAACTATTTCTATTTTTAGAGTTCAGTTAGGTTTTGAATTCTAAGTTAGGTAAAGAATTTTCTTATATAAATAAAAATGTAATTCATAGAAAGGAGAGAGGATTTTCAAGAGAGGAGAGGCTCTACATTGTAATGGCTTCATGTTTTCAGTAAATGAATAAAATTTGTAGAGGAGGAATGTAAAATCTTTTTCATGTCAGAGATTCGTGTACCATCTTTTTCTTCAGTAAGTAATTTCTTTATGTGATTGTTTATCTTGTTTCTCACTCCATTTTGTATTTGCTTTCATGCTTGAGCATTAGTTTGTATGGGATAGAATTCATCCTGCATGCTCTAGGTCCATTGTTCAACCATTTTTCAAAATATTTTCTTCTAAAGTCTTGCAGAATTCACCATAGTTAGGTGCTCTATTTGATGGAACGTCTCCCTTTGTCTACTAATCAACCTGCTAATACCTTAAGACTGAGGAAATGGTGCCTACCTTGCCTCTGTTCATAAACTTTCAAAACCTTACCTCCTGCAACCTATTTCAGATCTGATTATTGACTCCATTGCCTAATGGTCTCCTCCATGACCATCCTACCAAGTCTTTTAAAACAAACTTGTCCTATTTGTCCCATCATAAATCTAACCTTCTGAGTGTATTTGATTGAATATCTTGAGTATAAAACCTTTGTAAATAGTGAGAGATCCCTCTCTGATTGTATTAGGTCAGAAATACATTCTAAAGTGGTTTTTGTTGTTACCTTGGGATCTACCTTCCATAACCTGGGTACATTCTGAGTGATAACAGATTCCATATGAATATTATTTTCAAGAATAGCCTTAGTGAAATATGAGTAACACTAGTGTTAGGATTAATTAATTAATCCTCCCTTTGACCACCATAGTCTAATTCTCATTGGCTAACTTATGAGTTTATTTCCACCTCACTAGTGCCATGGGGGACTCATCTGGGGCCCACCTAACACTTAATGCACTAGTTTGATTGAGTTTAGGAGCTTCAAAGGCTAATACCTATAATTTAGGATCCCAGATTGAGTCGTGAGAGTTCATCATCATATCACCCTAGTATTTTTTGAGTTATTCTAATAATGACATCGATTAGCTCATATTGAGTTATTCTAGCGCCACTTTTCCATGATTCAAGGAGGCTAGGTGCCTTTTCCTACCTACCTTGTTCAATTAACTGAGTGTGAACTAATTTAGTTTTCCTAAGTTATGTTAATGACCTATAAGTTGTGATTTTATCAAATTGAGTTAACACTAGCATCAGTTGAAGTTGGTGAATTCAAAACTTACCTAGTGTATTCGATTTCTCACTAGTGTATCATCATTGCATTGAGGAGAGGTTAATGATAATTGATGTAATGTTATGTCAACCAAATTTTGTCTCCTGGTTGTTCAATTTTCACTATGAATGTTTGATTAGTGTGCATTGAATTGATTCTCCCTCCTACAACCTTCTTTCATAGCGAATTCCTTTAGGCATGAGGATCCTAAGCTTTCCTAAATTAAACATGGTTTTGGAGCAAGTATTCAGGTCAACTTAAAACCTCAAAAACTTCCATTGATGCATCGGAAGCAATTGGGTTCCATATAACTCCTGGTATTCTTTCCTTGCTCCCTATGGATTTTTTCCTAAAAATTCTAGCCAGGTGTGATACGCCCAGAGAAAGTGACCATGCCAAAGTGGAGAGTGTTTGAATTGGTTTGACTTTGAATTGAAGTGTTTTTGCAGTCACTTTTATACGTAAATTGAATATTTATGAAAAATTAGTTGTTCCTTGAAGTTGAAAGATGGATAATTCAACATCCTTAACTCCCAGGATCCTCACACCCTTCAACTATCTTGATTGGACAATCAATATGCAGATAGTGTTGCACAACGAAGGTATGTACAGGGTCACCATGGGTACAGAGGTCCAACCCCAGTAGCCTCTTGAGAATTTGAAGTATCTGAACAAGATGGATTAAGAATTTTCTTCATGTGCATTCACATCTCCAGGGAGTTACTCTTCCATCTTTACGGTTTGAAAAATACAAAGGAAGTATGGGAGAATATTGAATCCCTATTTGTCAAGCAGGATGAGTCGAGAGGCCATATTTTGGAGAATGAACTGATTTAACTACATCCCAACAATTTTAAAACTATCCATCAATTCTGCTCAAAATTCAAATCCATTGTCATGCAATGTAAGAAGTGTGGGATTGATAAGAAGAGTGAGAAATTGGTTCTTTCAATCCTAAGCAAACTTGGCCCAAAATTCTTAGTGTTCCTATCAACCTTTCACTCTTAGATACTGACAACTCCTAATTGGTCAATTCCATCCCTTAATTCCTTGACAAAATATCTTATTTAGGAACAAGCCAAAATTAAAATGATGGTAGCCCTCACATCCTCCACAAATCAATATCTCTTGGCTAGGGAGACAAATAATTCACAAGAAAGGAGGAAGTATAAAGGAAAGGATACAATGAACATTGAATTTGAACCTATGGAATAGTTTGATCCATCGGATGAAGACTTGGGCTCTAAAAAGGACAAACATCATAGGTTTGATAAGGGAAAGTGCTCCTACTTTAAGAAACAAAACCATACAAATAAAGTCTGTATGAAGAATACCATATATCATATGTCAAGACTCCTTGAACAACACAATATTTACCTCCCTGAAGGAACAAGGAAGGACGATTCTGGAGACAAGACTGAATATCATGAGAGATGCAATGCACTGAAGGATGGATTTTAAAAATGTCATGCCTTATTGATTCAATAGCCTCCAATTACATGGCTTCATCAAAAGAATAATTATCATCATTAAAAATTTCTGATGCTACAAGTATTCACATGGGAGATGATCCTCAAATCCAATATGAAGGGAAGGATTCAATCATATTAGAACATGGAGTGTTCAATAATTTCCTCTATGTTCCCTCCTTAGTAGTAAATTTGTTGTATCTATATCATATGACCCATACAGGCTCACCAAAGTGAGTTTTATTTGATCCTGACTCAATGGATATCTGAGATATCTCAAATTGGAAGCTGATAGTGAAAGGTGTTGCAAACCATGCCTCCAAGGAATATAAATTATCACACTTTCTTCTATACCTAGATCTAGTGCAATATAAACTACCAAATGAAAGGGAAGTTAAATTCATTCTACCTAAACATTTTGCATATGATAATGTTTCAGATTAAGAATCTGAAGAAGAGGACCAACTTTGAATCAGTTTTAGAATTGAAGATGAAGTTCAATCATATCTAGACCCAGATCAAGTCCCTACTCCCAATCCTAGGCCTAAATGAGATCAAAAGGTTATTGAGGTTGTTGGTAACATGACAGGAGAGTCATCTTAAAAGAGGAGAATCATTTGTTGTAATTGTAACTTTGGAAGATATTATGATGTATATTATCATTGTATATTGTTGTACCCCCATTATATATGTGTTTCCCTCTTTTCTAGATCTCATCATTATATATGGTCATTGAGGTAAGTCGTTTATTGAAATTAGGGGCAGTAGTCCCCATATAAAAAAAATGAAAATGTGTTTATGAGTATTCTTAGGTATTTCATCTCCAAAAAGGTAACATGGTTGGCCTAGTTAGTTGAGTTAGTTACTCAACTAAAGAATACAAATAGGGAGGCACCCTCCTCATTTGTCACAAACTTATTCACTCTCTCATGTGCACATTAGGAAAGAGAGGAAAATGAGGAGGAATAGAGAGAGTTGCTGAATACATATTGTTCTTGGTTTATTCCATCTTGTGATTGTGTCTTTATGACAAAAAAAATTTGACGAAGTTTGTAGTGTTTTCTCCTTTATGGTTTCCTCGATGAAAATCTCTATGTCTTGTGTATCCTTTATATATTTGATATATTGTTTTTCTTTTTATTTGTTTAGATAAATATCCTAAGTTAATTAAATTAGGAAACTAACATGGTATCATATCGATTCTGAAAGAAGGCACCATGCATCCTAAATACTGCTACAATGGAAGCTAGTGAAGATTAGGGTTTCATGCTTGAAAACCCTAGAAGACAAAATCTAGTATTCTTTGGAATTTCGGTATAACTAGACATTGGAGAATGACTAGAAGATTAAACTTGGACAAGAAACACATGAAATATTTTCAGTACCTTTTGTGCTAGTTTCAACCAAAAATTTTGCTATACTTTAGGAGATATAATTCCTCCAAATCATGGTTCCAACCTCGTCCAAAATCCAGTCTGAAACAGGTGACCTAGGGAGAATTGTTATATCTAGAGATAGGAAAGTAAAAATAAAATTTCACAAGATGTTTCAAATAGGTAATGGAAAATATTTTATGTGTGCCCAATTTTAGACCCCTAAGGTGAAACAATGACATGTGGAATTCTGTACAAGTTCGCTATTCTAAATCAGTCCTCAAAAAAGTCACCTTGGGAAACTTAGCATAAGTTCCACTTGGAGAATCCAATTATTATATAACCTATGGGGTTAAAAAGAAGATATAATAGGACACATTATGACTAATTATTAGACCTTTAAGAGCAGTAATTTCATATATACAACAAAATCCATATCAGACAACTCTGTAGAAGAAATTGGATAAATTAGGGATTCTTGTTCTGGGACCTTCCCTCCATAGACTAGTTGAAAAAGGAAGGCCATAAAAATATCCCTAGGAGGGCACATATTTATATCTAATAAGTTTCTCATTCTATGTATTTTCAATTTTTTTACTACGGGACACTACAAGACACTACATGACACTGTTGGAAGAAACTAGGGCATCACGTTTTGGAGGTTCCGGCCATAATTTTCAAAAAATGGGAACTCTCCTTTATTAGGCCCATCTTCCTATCGAATAAGAAATTTGAAATTCCAATTTTGGAAAATTAGGGTTTCTCTGACAAACCCTAGATCAACTAGCTCTTGAACTAGGTCGAGAACCTCAAACTTGTAAGATATATATCTCTGTTATTTCCATTTGAGGTTCTGATTTCAAAATGGCTCATCACACCCAGCTTGATGTTAATCTTGGAAGAGATGAAAACTTTCGGGCATGGAAGTATAGGATCTCCCTTATCCTTGAAGAAAATGACTTGTATTAGTATATCATTAAGGAAGCTACAAATCCAGAGGGATATAAGGCTAAAAAGACTCATAAGAAGATATTGGTTAAATCCATGAGAATCAATGCAGATTCTATTAAGGATCATCTCATCCCTCACGTGTCATCCTTGAATATACCTAAGAAGTGTGCTATGATTCGATGAAGTTGTTCAAAGGAAAGAACATTAATTAGAAGATGAAATTAAGGAACCAACTGAATAATGTGAAGATATAGAACTCAGAGACCATGCAATCCTAATTCACAATGGTTTCTCAAATCAAAGAACAAATTGAAGTTGTCGAAGAGAATGTAGAAGAAGGAGAGATCACTATGACCACCTTGAATTGTATTCCAATATCATGGGATTCATTAATTCAAGGAATATGTGCTATAATGAAGTTCATTACCTTCAACAAACTCTGGGAAGAGTTCTCATAATAATAAGATTGGCTCGTAACAAGAGAAGAGAAGATGGAAGCAAATGAAGATCAAGCTCTCACAATTTACACCAGAAGAAATCATAACAGCAGAAGGAGGGACCATCATCACAAATTCCAAAGAGATCCTTCCAATATTCGATGTTATACTTGTGATGATAAGGGACACTACTCTAGAGAATGTCCTAGGAATGGAGGATCCTTCAAAAAAAATTCAAACAAGAAAAGACATGCAATGTAATGTCCGACCCCTTAGACTTCATGGGCATCACACTCAAGCCAACAAGTCGCTTGGTCTCTAGGTTGGAGAAAGCCTTATCCAAGAAGCTAGTTTCCCCATAATCAAGCACCATATCAACAGTATTCATAGCCACTATTGCAACTCCCTAAAAATATTGCAACAATAGGTGCACCACTTCACTCTCAACTTCTTTCTCAACCTAACTCCAATCCTATTAATAAGATAGTGCAACAATTCAAAACTTCTAGTATGCCAACTTATTCCATTTCCCCTCTCTCTTGTAATGACTTACATTTATGATGAGGGAGGGTAGTGGAACATATTTTTATTGAGGATATTCCATCTCCTATGACCGAAGAGAGAATGAATCAACCATTTGAGAATTCATTCTGTACAAAAATCCCCATTATTTAGGATGTTGAAACACCAACTGAAACACATGATGAAACACCAGCTGAAACACTTGCATAGACGTGTACTAAACTCAATCTACATAATTTTTTAGAGAACTATTGTATTCTGAATGATTGACCTTGCAGAAAGTAGTGGAACATCCTCATTTCAATATCCTAGGAGAATTGAAAAATATTTATGTAAATATTCCACTATTACAATCCCTACATGATGTGCCTATCTATCCCAAGACTGTAAGAGATCTCATTGTGAAAATACCAAGAAGGAATCCTAAGGATCCTCCTACATTGCATGTAGTGTGGAAGTTATCCAAACTTATGATGGGAAGGGATCCACTGGATAAACATGATGACCCAGGTAAACCCATTGTTATAGTATATATTGGGAATACCAAAATCCCCAATGTTTTGGTTGATTTAGGTTCTGCAATAAATGTTATGACCATGGAGACTGTAAAGAAATTGGGACTTGCCAATATTAGGCCTACGCCTACCATATTAGAAATGGATGAAAGATATACGATAAAACTTGGAGGAATCTTAGATGACCTGGTGGTCTCTATTGACTCATGGGAATACCCTCCAGAATTTTTTGTTTTACAGCCTAAGTCGTAGCTGTGGGGACACCCATTACTATTAGGAAGACCATGGTTAGCTACAATAGATGCATGTATCAACTATATGTCAGGGTCAATGATGATTTCTAATGGAACTGATATAAAAAATCTGAACTTATATCCTCCAGCTCGACCAAGCTCAGAAACTGAAACTCTAGTATGGATGGATTTGGAGGAAAAGAAAGGTACTCAACCATTGCTGACAATTGGGAGGGCCCTAACTTTCAAAATTGAGACTGAAGATGATACTATTTGCAATTTTATTATTGATCCAATGTATGTCACCAAACATGCATATAAAATATTGAATAGTACCTTAAATGCAAGAATAAATTACTTAAGAGACCCTAGTTGGTAACACTGAAAGAATCCCAATAATCGAAAACTCAGAAAGTATTCTAGTAGAAATCGAACCAGGGAAAACATTGAACATTAATTCTAATATCAGGGCCGATGAACTAGAACTTAAGGTTACTTTGCTGAAAAAGCACAAGGGGTATTTTGCTTGGGAATATACATACATGAAGGGTATCCCCTCATGACTATATACTCACCACATTTATATAAAAAATTATTCTAAGCCATTACACCAACCTCAACGCAGAATGAACCCAAACTTAAAAGTCATTGTGAAGGAATAGGTACATAAAATTTTGGAGGAAGGTTTCATCTATTCTATTTCATACAGCAAGTGGGTTTCCCCATTCGTGATCGTACCCAATAAAAATGGGAAATGGCAAATTTGTCTAGACTATAGAGAATTTAATAAAGCAACACAAAATGACCATTTCCCTTTACCATTTATCAATAAGGTTTTAGATACCTTATCTGGAAAAATATTATTTTCTTTCTTGGATGGTTTTAGCGGATATAATTAGATCCATATTTCCCCTGAAGATCAAGATAAAACCACCTTTACTTGTTATTGGGGCACCTTTGCATATCGGGTGCTTCCTTCTGGGTTATTTAATACACCAACTACATTTCAACAAGTTGTAATAATAATATTTTATGAGATGGTAAATGGTTGCATGAAGATCTTTATGGATGATTTCACTCCATATGGTAGCAGTTTTGATGAAGCTTTGAGAAATCTGGAAAACATTTTAGAATTTTTTGAACATATCCACCTATCCATGAGTATTGAAAAGTGTCATATGATGATGAGTGAGGGTATAGCTATTGGCCATTTTATCTTTGCTGCATGAATCTAGGTAGATCCAGCTAAATAAAGGTAATTGCAAACATTCCTACTCCTTAATCGCAGAAAGAGGTAAGTAGTTTTCTTGGAAATGATAGATACTATAGATGATTCATAGAAATTTATTCCAAATTGCCATCTCCTTTATTCACTTTATTAATGAAGGATGCACAATTTCATTGGATAGATGCATGCCATATAGCATTTGCAGAACTGAAGAAAAGGTTGTCTACAACACCAATCCGAAGAGGTCCTGATTGGGACTTTCCTTTTCACATTTCTTCTAATGCTTCAGATACTTCTATTGGGGCAGTTTTGGGACAATAGGAAGGTCACAACCCATATGCTATCTATTATGTTTGTAAGAATCTATCCCCTGCTGAACTAAACTACACAATGACAGAAAAATAATTACTTTCTATTGTTTATGCCATTGATAAATTTAGACTTACATTATTGAGAATTCTACTTTTGTGCATACTAATCACTCGGATATTAAATATTTAATGAATAAACCTATTACTAATTCCCAAGTAACTAGGTGGTTGTTGTTGTTACAAGAATTTGATATAACCATTGTTGATAGGATAGGAAAGGAAAACGTGGTTGTAGACTTTCTTTCCTGACTGACTCATAATGGTGATAATTCACCAGTCAAGGACTCCTTTCCTAACAAAAATTTGTTTGCAGTATAAACATATTCCCCATGGTATGCAGATATCGCTAATTATTTGGTTGCAGGTAAGCTTCTAGTGCACTTATTGAAATGAGAAAAATAAGGATCATACAACAGAGTGTTAGATATTGTTGTATTGGAGGTCATCTCTTTTACACAGGGCCTAATTTGGAAATCAGACATTGTGTGAAGGAAGATGAGATTTAGAGCATCCTGAAGGCCTGCCATGATGATCCCTATGGGGGGGGATTTTGTTGATAAGAGAATTAGTCATAAGGCATTGAGAATGGGGTATTTTTTTCCAACCATGTTTCAGGATGCCAAGAAATATGCTCAAGCCTGCAACAACTACCAAAGGATGGGCCAACCAAACATATTAAATTGATGAAATGTCACCTCAACCACAGTTAGTGGTTGAACCTTTTGAAATATGGGATCTGGAATTTGTAGGACCTATCAATCCTCCTTCAAAACAAAGGTTTATATCTTGGTTTACACAAATTACATGACTAGGTGGGTGGAGGCTATGGCTTTAGTAAGTGCCAATGATGAAGCTGTGATATATTTTGTATATGGGGAGATCTTCAACCACTTTGGAGTACCCAGAGAAATAGTAATGGATGGAGGACTGTAGTTCATGTCCCGTAAAATGGAAGCCCTATTTCAGAAATATCATATTCAAAATCAGATAACATCACCATATCATCTAAAATCTAATGGCGAGGTGGAAAGTACAAATAAGGTAATAGAGGTTATACTTACAAAAATGGTGAAGAGTCACCACAAGGATTGGGATGAGAGGCTTCAAGAAGCATTATGGTCCTATCGTACTACATGGTGCAACACTACAGGTTTCTCCCCATATAAAATAGTGTACGAAAATAATGTTATTTTTCCCATTGATTTCGAGATCAAAACCATGAAGAAGACTATAGAAGCAAATCTAGATTTAACAGAGGCCTAGAGGAACTGGTTCAATCAATTAAATGAACTATATGAGAAGTGCACAACTATTGTACATCAAACGACATTAATTCAACAACAACGCTCCAAATGGCATGACAGTTTTATAAAGAAGAAGATATTTTTCAAAGGAGATTGGTCTTTAATATATGATTTATGGTTTAAGAAATATTTATAGGGCGAACTGCATACAAGATGGCTGGGACACTACAAAATAGATAAGGTATTCGACAATGGAGTCGTTCATTTGACCATCATCGATGAAAATCAGACACCTTTGTTTGTGAATGGTCATCATCTACGACTATATCATAAACCTATTTCAAAGGATGCATTTATTTCTCATGTTGCAGCTGATCTAGAATGTCAATTGATATAGGAGCAGGGGTTTTCCCTCGTTTCTGAGAATCTTTAAAAATCTACTACAATTCCACACATAAAATTGTATATAAATAAATTGTTGATTTCATTTTTTTTTCTTTAATATTTTCTTTGGTTTGTTTTTTTGAGAATTGTATACATGAATACACGTGAAGGTTCAGTCAGAGGAAAGTAGTCACACTGGGCCAAGCGATTGTGGTAATTCTGGATGATCCTTCTCAATTTGAATTACTCCTTGAAAGAAAAAGTGAATAGAATTGTAGACCGTTTTTGAAAATATGCCATTTCCCCATGCTTTTACCAAAAGTTCCGTCCTCCAAAAATTTTCAGTGGAAACTCCACTAAACTTCCTATTTTTATCCGCTGAAATTTCGCTGCAACTCTGCTATTTTTTTCAGCAAACTGGCTATTTTTATGTTGTAACTTTGCTATTTTTTCACTACAACTACGCTATTTTTCTCACCAAACTGGTAATTTTTCCGTTGTAACTTTGCTATTTTTTTCTACAACTCCACTATTTTTCTCACCAAACTGGCTATTTTTCCGCTATAACTCTGATATTTTTCCGCTTCAACTCTGCTACTTTTCTTACCAAACTATTTATTTTTCCATTGCAAATCCACTATTTTTCTCACCAAAGTGGCTATTTTCCCACTGCAACTCCCTTATTTTTCCATTGTAACTCCATTATTTTTATGCTACAACTCCACTAGGTATTTTTGCTAAAATATCACTAAAATTCTTCCACATCTCAGGTGGATTTTCTACCAAATATTTATTTTTTATGATGAGATTCTGCTAAAGGTCCACCACTCTGCTACAGTTCCTAAACAGAAGGCCAAAGAATGCATCCATCTTCCACGTGTCCTTGAAATTAATGCTAACATGAACATGTTCAATATGTTCATTGGATGATGACTAGTTTGTTCTGCGAAGGCGTGTTTGTAATTATGCCCCTCTCGATTGTTTAGACATCAAAGGAAATCTTGGAAAGATGACGAATCGGTACGACAATGACAAGGTACGAGTTCTAATTATAAGCATGATTAAGCATGGACTGATATGGTAATAATGATTATATTATACCTTTTAATCCTTGTCAGTCTCCCATAACCAATCAATCTTCAAGTGAAGCATGTCAAATATCCCACCTGCACTTATTTAACGACCATCATCCCATCCAAATCGTATGTTAACCCGTTAAAATATATTGGTTCATAACTATGCCAACTTTCTAAAGATATCAACACAAACCCCGGCTATCCATTAACCGTTTTCGCTTGTTGTAACTCAACTATTGATACTGTAGCTACTACATTTGACATTAGAGCTGGCAGAGAAGATGCAGTATGGGTCCTCCAGTAAGATACGATCCCAAGAACTTAGATTCTCTGTGTGAAAACAAAGAAGTCGTTGTCATATTTCAGGAATCTGGGTGGATCAAATACTTTTAGAGACTAAATGGTTTTCATGAGGAGACAAAACTCCAATTTTCCATGAATTTGACTAAAGATCATTCAGATATTAGAGGACTAAGAATAGACATATCAGCGACGGATTTGGCAGAAGTCACAAGGTTACCCAGAATCAAGAATAGATGGTTTTTTCGAAAGAGACACAACTTTACAATAGTATAAGACTTCCTTGCAGTAGGAGAATGGGTTGTTGTTAGGAATTTTGCACCTTCTACAAACATAAGTTGTTCCTTTGGTTTGAATGGTTCAGATCCAGAACAAATAGTTCACAATAAGGTTTGAAGACTTCTCCTAGAAACTACAGACACCTGGAATACAATCTTTGATGGAATCATGTGGCTCTTAACCTATGGCAAAAAATCTCCAAGAAAATACCTGCATAAACACATCAAACACAAAAGATCAAAAGTACCAGAACATCATCTATAGATCTATCGGTGACTAAGGAATCTGATAATAAACATGAAAGATTATACATAACAAGTATATGGGAAAGGAACCAAATTTGCATTGATAAATAATGAAATAGTTTACAACCTGTGCCTTAGTGTTTATGCACTCCTCCACAAAACTGATGTCTTATTCCCAATAGCTCCAACTTTCTCTTGTATGCTCACCGTAATGGATCAGGCTAGAATGTCAAAATGGTAGCATGATTTTGCTCTCTCCTCAACCATGGGGTAGGAGCCTGTTTTTATAGGCCTCAAATGGATAGATATGGTTGATATTTTGGTGGGTGAGGTGGATAGGAGATCTCCAAAGGATGGATCTCAAGCTCAACTGACCCAGGTGAATAGGGATAAGGCCTGCTACAAAGATTTTGATCTAGAAGCTTTGTGAAGTCTCTCTTTTTCACTTTTTACCAAGGGCACCGCTCCTGCTCCTTGATGACAGAGTGGTGCTAGGGCATAAACTCTCTTCAAACAAATAATAAAGGTGGTGCCACCACCTATCTTCAACACAACTTAGGCGGTGCTGAAGAAGGTACCGCTCCTAGGCTTAAGGGTAGAAGCAGTGATAGGTTTTTATGTGCAAGCTTGACATCTGGATCAATGTTTTCAATTCAAGATTTGGGAATGAGGGAAAACATGGATGTTTAGGATCTCATCACATGTTGATGACAATATTTGGGTGTAATAAAATCCCCCCCCCCCCAAAAAGCATGAGGCTAACGGGATATGATAAGAGAGAGCTTTGATAGAGCAAGTTATCACTTCGAGGAAAGAATCTGCTTGATTGAAGATCAACATCAACCGGGCATCTGCAATACATCAATACTTTTTACTCATGAGAAAATGTGTCTTCACTATGGCTGTAGAACAATACAAGGCAGATCCATGGGAGAGATTAACAAACATGGATACTAGAATACAACGTAGAGCCATGTGATAAAGGACTCAAACTTGGACATAGCTACCAGACATACAATGTAGATCTATGTCATACAGATTCAAATTTGAGCATAGCGATGACCGTACAAATGTGGATCCATGATGGTACTTCATACAATATACACCATCGCAACCTAGGGAGAAAGCTATGAAATATTTATAACAAATACCCAGGGTATTCGTCTCGTCTTCCACAAAGTACGATTCTATCCATGTGATTACATTGATATGAAGTCAAACATGGTAGAAACCACTTGATTACCGTTCAATGATGTGAACTATTAAAAAATGTGATGGAGATCACCATTGATGTCAATGATTCACAAGGTACCCTAGTACAATCTATTGAGTGTGAATAGATGTTTTGATTTCAAACACTCAGTAGAACCTCTTGATCAAAGGTCATTGATGTGAACCTTTGTCAAGAGCAAGACAATATGTCATTAAGGCATACATATCTCAAGGTAATAAACTTTTTTCTCAGACGAATTCCTGCATGATGAGTTGATGTCGACAGGAATAGTCTTGTCGAAGGAGGGCCATGATGAATCCCACATCGATGGCATGAAACTCAGAACAAAGTTTTGGAATGTTATAGATAATGTAACCATAGGAATGACTCAAAAGTACTGACACAAATGTTGTTTTAACTGCATAGGTAAAATTATTACTCCCTTTGAACATCGAGCGGCACAAAAAAAGACTTGGCAGCATTGACTCAATGAGGCGGAACACAATACGTCATTGGACAATGCATTATTTGAAAGGCTCAAAGGAGTGACATGACTCATGAGAGTGGATAGACTTAGATACAATTTGATTTATCCAATTGACTAAATGATATGCAGACAAGTTCCATGTTCAAAGGTGATAAACAACTGCCATTTATTTGCAAAATGATTCCCTTCCCTTAATTTCCCCTCGAATACCAAGATATGTTAAATGCATGGAAACATGTGAGCTGAACTAGTTGGGGTTGAAGTTCATATTTTCACTCATTTGGTGGCTAGAAAGGAAATATAAGAAAATCTATAGGTTAACTAAGCAATGGGTTTTTCCAAACAAGAGAAAGGCATGAATATTCCTTCAACCTCAGCAATTTTCATAGAAAAAGTCTTGAGTCAAATTCATATTTAGATTAGTTGGAGGTTATTGCATGAGGTCATGCAATTGGATAGCTAGAGGGAGATGTTGGGTGCTAAAAATGCCCTATTTCCCTAATTTTTCCTCTTATTTATGACCAAGTCCTTAAATTATCCAAAGAACAAGCATGAATTTCCAAGGTATAAATCATTATTTCTCTATTTCATTAATGCTTGATTTTGCTTATGATTATGAACTTTGCTTTTGATTTGCTCCGACTCATTATTCGTTCTATAAGAAAAGTTCAAAATCTACAAGTGTTATAAGTTTAACAACTCCCTAGAATCCAGAGACAAGTAACGACTGGCGCATTTTCATTTTCATGATCCAATCAAAGCCGTTGATGAGTTAAGCTAGGATGTTCTTCCACGTAGCTAGCTGAAACTGTCCAAGCATCTTTATTTGTCAATTGGGACATATTCAGCCTTTGCATAGTTCATATTAAAAGTGCATTCATGATTATGAACTAATTCCATGTAATACAATTATAACTGCAACTGTATTTGTTGGATTCGACAACCTGAAGTTCATAGATCTTCATGGTTTCCCGATATTATTGGATCTGGACTACTTCATCCTTGTATAAGTAGGAACAAGTTAGTATAGCTTCCTCTTGAACGAAATCTTCCCGTACAATGTCAAACTTCATACTTTCTTTTCTGGCACATAGAGTCTCTATGAATGAGTCCCAAGGTCTAGTGAGACCATTGAGAGTAGTCATAACTAGTTCATCCTCATCAAGAGTGTCTCAAATGGAACTTAGGGATTGTTCCCTGAACTGGGAGACCCCTATGAAGGAATATTTAATTTATTCTTCTTTGCTCATCTTGGTTTCGTTCAATTGAGCTCTCAAATTCATCTTTCTGTTGATTTTCCTTCCCTCATACATTTTGGAACGTGCATCATACATTTTATTTAGTTTATTCTTAGATGACACCTAAGGGATCAAGTGATCTTTGATAGAATTAATAATAATCCTCATTTCCTTGGTTAGGCCTTGTTCATGCTTATTCTTAGCTTCATCTTCTTTTGGTTCTCTAACTTCATCCTTGATGTAATTCTCAAGAACATTCTCTTTAAGAATGATACCAATCCTATACTTCCATTCTAGGAAGTTTTCTATGCCTTCTAGTTTTTCCTCAAGCTTAGTGCTCAGGGCCATCCTATCTAGGAGGTCACTAAAAATTGAAATTTCTAAAAATGGAAAGTTAACCTTACCAGGATATGTCCATAAATGAGGCAAGTTTGTTGGTCCACTTTGTTTCTAGAGATACCAAATATTTACCCTTGAAAACTTTCTTGCGAGGTTGCAGCTTCTGGGGAATTTCTGGTTCTAGTTTTTTGCAGTTTTCTAGTTCAAGGCCAAACCAGCCCTTGTTATTCAATTTGAATCAAAGGACATCATATACATTCAGCCAATAGAGGGCTTCTCAGTATTTTGCATATACATGCTCAAATAGGAATCCCACAAATAAACAAAGAAAATCTAAGATCCAATCAGCTAATCAAGGAGACAAAGTAGCATGAAGTCTGTCTAGTGCAGAATTTCTCATCATTCTTGTTATACAGGTCAGAAAATGTTGATATAGAGATCAAGGATGACCACAAAACAAACTAATCCTGAGCAACACAAGAAGGCTGAGAGTCTCTTCCATGTTAGCTAAGATCTAAATCAAATCAACACAAAATAGTGCCAAAAGAAATCAAGAGCATAAGGCTCAGCACAAGCTAAAAAAGCTTATAATTTCCATGATCAATGATCATACCATCCAACGATTCATAATAGTTTCTGAAACCCATATCGAACAACAAAGCCTTCTTGGAGAGACCATCAGCCTGTTGGTTGTGCTCATGAAAAATATGTTGAATGGTCACGAATGGAACAAGTTGCAGCAATGAAAGTATGTCATCATGCCAATGACTCAGAGATGGGACATTTAGAGATGCGAGTCTGTTAACCTAAGAGATAATGACAAAAGAGTCACCAAATATAGACTGCAATGGAATCCCCATCTATTTGCTCACGATAAGAATGGCCCAAAATGCCAGTAGCTCAGATCTGGTGTTTGTGCTATTGCCATAGCCCAAGGAAAAGTTTAAGGAATAAGAAGCATTCAGATGTATCACAAAACCAACACCACCAATGTTCTCTACAACAGCCCCATCAAAAAAGCCACAAGGGTATCTGATCAAGGGACCAAGGCCAACAACTCTGATTCTTTTTTTTTTTGGAACCGAATGCAGGAGAATGAGGTCATCAATCATCTTACAAATAGCATGGACATAGAGCAATTTATTGTCAAAAATGCATCGATTCCTATGTTTCTAGATAAACCAAAAAAAGAAAATAGGAAGATATCTGAAATGAGAGCTAATAGGTATACTGTTGAACAAATGTTCCAAATAGGAAGAGACAGAACAATGATGGGAAGGAGGCAGCCTGTAATGATCTTCAAAGAAGGAAAAGACTCTTTTAGAGAAGGAATAACCCTAGAAGAGATGCTGGGTATTATCTTCTCCCCTACATCAAAGAATACACCTGCTTGGGCCCTATTTTCCACAATGTTGGAGCCACTCCCAGGTCAGAATCTGATTCCTGATAGTCAACCAGATGAAACAAATGATTTTTTTTGGAATATTAATATCCCAGAGCAAATCAAGAACTGGAGACTAACCCACAAAGCATAAAGAAGAAGCAATACATTTGTAACCCTGTGCAGTAGAAAGAGAACCCACATAATGATTATAATACCATAATAATGAATCACAAGGATCTAAAAGTTGTATTCTTCCATACTCCAGCCCCGCGATGTAACTGTCCCATAGCATCTTCCATTCTCCCTACAGGTCCAAATCTGTTGCCGAGAACCAATAGCTTTGAGCACAAGAGGTGTGATTCCTGGCTTGATCCAGCGTGCAGATACCATAATCCTCCAAGTATTCACGAAGATCAAAAGGGAGGAGAAAAGATGATCCCTAACCAACAATAGAATCCAATCCCAACCTAATAGCCCTCCCATTTCCAACCTTCCAGATGAGTCCACTGCCCAGCCAAGAGAGCATATGAAGAAATCCCTTCCAGATCATAGAAACTCCTCGAATAGAAAATGATTTCTTGCGAAGCCAGGAGTGCAAGGAAAGTCTTTTCATATAATTCACAGTCAATAATTGAAACCAAATATCGTTTCCATTGATAGCCTGCTAGAAACTTTTAATCCAAAAAGAAATGTTGAACTAGTACAACTGCTTTATACCCCATCCACCGAGAGAGGTCAGACAAGATAGATTATGCCAATCAGCAAGATGGAATTTTTTGTTTTTCGCAGAAGAACCCCATAGAAAGGAGAAAACCATACTTTTGAGTTTATCAAGAATGGACTGAGAGACTAGAACCAGTTCCATCCAACAAACTGGCAGACTAGTGAGCACTGCTTTTATCAGAACAAGTCTACCATTGATAGATAAAAGACGAAAAGTCCAGTGCTAAATTCTATTCACAAATTTTGTAAGGATCCAGTGCCAGTCCTTAACCAAGTATCCAAGTGTCTTAATAAAATAACCTAGGTAATTAAATCCCTTATTAATTTGCTCAAATTTGTAAGGGGGAAACCCAAAGATCCTATTCAGAAGATCGACATCCAACTCATTATAGAGGAAGCATGATTTGTCCATATTAATTTGCATACCAGAGGCATCACAAAAAGTATCCAGAATGACTTTAAAAGCCACCCATTCCTCAAAAGTCCCATAACAAAACATGATCACATCATCTACAAAAAGTATATGTGTGAGAGAAAGCTGAGGAGAAATCTTGATGCCTCGGATCTTACCATTTTTTTGTGCATCCTTGATCAGAAAACTAAGCCCTTTGATGACCAGTATAAATAGCAAAGGGGATAATGGACATCCTTATCGAATGCACCGAGAAGCAGTAAAAAAACTTGAAGGAGATCCATTAACTAGTAGGGCAAAGTTTACAGAAGACATACAGCCCAAGATCCAATTCACACCTTCCATAGGGATTCCAATTTGAGGAAGAATAAGTCTGATGTAAGACCAATTCACTCGGTCAAAAGCCTTAGTCAGATCCAGTTTTAAAATAAGAGCACACCTATTTTTAGTTTTAACAGTGTGGAGGACTTCCTGAGTAATAGCCAGAGGTTCTGTGGTTTGTCAATTCTTCAAAAAACCAAATTGCTGAGGTGATATGAACTTATCTAGAAAGGGCTTAAGTCATAGGGCTACAACCTTAGAGATCAACTTATATACCAAATTGCAAAGGGAGATGGGTCGGAAGTCAACAAAAGAGATGGGTTTTTCTTTCTTAGGAATAAGCGCAATGAAGGCGGAGTTCAAAGAGGGTGCCACCCGACCTTCCCTTCTGGAGGATTCTACCACCTTAACTAGATCAAGTCCCGAAATGTCAAAGAAATCTAGATAGAATTCAACAAGCCAGCCATCAGGTCCCGAAGACTTGTCCTTTTTGAAGGATTTGAGAGCAGCTTCAACTTCTGCCGATGATATTTGACATGTCAGAGACCCACTCTCCTCAGGGCTGATGAAAGAGGGAAATAATTAGATAACTTTAATTTGGGCCACAATATTGGTTAAATGGTCATC
The DNA here is from genome assembly GCA_001517045.1 of Pseudotsuga menziesii. Classification (NCBI taxonomy): domain Eukaryota; kingdom Viridiplantae; phylum Streptophyta; class Pinopsida; order Pinales; family Pinaceae; genus Pseudotsuga; species Pseudotsuga menziesii. The sequence goes on along the minus strand of LPNX011214183.1, from coordinate 202,978 downwards.
AGCAAAGATTTTCTTTAAATAATGGACCCCCAAGGCCTTAATGTCCAAATCATCAACAACCAGGTTGCCTACCTAATGTTCAAGACCCCACATAACATTATGGTTTTTCCTAGCTGAAGCTATAGCATGGAAGAATTTTGTATTGGCATCGCCCTATAATGCCCATGACAATCTACTTTGAATTCTAGTAGATTGCAATTCATGGTCAACCCAACTCTGAAGCTCAAGTCTAAGTGCTTTAATTCTAGATTGATCACTGGCACCAAAAATCCCTGAAGTTGAGGATTCAAGAAGAGTGTTAATCTCATCCTCTAGAAGTATAGACTTGTCCTTCATCTCAAGAGTTTTATTTTTAGTCCAGCCTTTGAATTTTCCTTTTAGAAGACGAAGTTTGACAGAGAGATCTTCCATAACATCCAGCGGATTTACAGGGGGAAAAAGAGACCATTCTGTTCAAATCATCTTTACAGAATCCTTATTAGGCAACCAAGAGTGGTTGAACTTGAAAGGGAAAGAACAAGAGACAGTATGATCTATCCATTTGAAAAGAACAGGGTAATGATCAGATACTCCAGAGAGATGATCCCAGACCTGATGTCTGGAAAGAAGGCTAACAATATTATAAGAAAGAAAAAATCTGTCCAGCCTTTTAGAAATTCCCTCATCCCCTGCCCTTCCATTCCGCCAGGTAGGCCCAGCACAAGAAGGGGCCACATCTTCCAACTGATGGTTTGAAAAGAGTTTAGTAAAATAAGGACCAAGAGGATCAATTTGTGCCTTAGAGCCCCAAATCTCAGACCCATTCAAAGTGAGGTTCAGATCACCCGTAAGAATCAGATTAGGCAAGGGGGAAGGCCACCCCTAGCCACCGAATTCCATAATTATTCTCTATGGATATAGGGGCCATAGCAGTTTAGGATGGAAAGAGAGATGGTAGACCCTATGAGATGAGCCTTAAGTAAGATCCCAGCCACTGTATGAAAGGATTTGCATTTGACAAGTTGTGGGTTCCAACCTGAAAGGACGCCCCGCAAGAGACCAGAGGAGCTGGTAGCGCAGAATTCCCAACCAAGACAGAGTTTGGAGAAGGTGAGTAAGGCAAGAAAAGTACTGTTCTTATTTTCTTGTAAAAGGATAATATCAGGCAAGAGAGAAGATAAAAGATAGCAGAGGCTTTTTTGTTTAGCTAAGCCCCCCAAGCCTCGAACGTTAAGAGAGAGAATGCGCATCAGGAACCATGCTGAGGAGGGGTCGTAGCTCTAAGAACCCTGTGAGGAGAAGAAGATTGATTGCGAGCCGCATTTTTAAGCCTAGTGGATAAGGGGGTATACGGAGTAGGAACAGGAGGCAGATGTTCACAAGGGGATTTTTTTTCTTCTTTCTGATAGTTACATTTTCAAAACGTATAGAATCCAAGGGTAAGACTGAAGGGGAGAGAGGGGTCTTAGCAGAAAAAATTTCTAGGGACTTCTACAAAGAGGGGTCTGCAAAGGAAGGTGAAGAAATAGGACTGTGAGGTGTAGTCGAGAGAACAATGGGGCAAGGACAAATCAAAGGAGGGAAATCAGAGTCCAAAAAAATGGACGGAGGAGAGACTTCGACATCCAACGAATTGGGTTCTGTAGGCAGGAAAGAGGAGGATGGCACAGACTGAGGAGAGCCCTTAGCTCCCAAAGAGAGGTGTAATGTAGGAAGGAAAGAGGAGGAGGGTAAATCCACAAGGTTATCAACAACAACACAAGAAACAAGAGAAGAGCAGATTGCTACAGGCTTAGGAGCTTCAACAGATAAGGGGATAGCAAGACAACCATCCATCGAGTCCAATAGAGAGAGTTCACGTTCTGAGGCGTCATCAAAAAAAGAGCAAGCGTTGTGATAATTACCTGGCACAGAAGGAGCAGCAAGAGGAGAAAAGGTCCTTGTCAAAGGATCATCCAAATTAGGAGGAGCAGAGCCACGTGCCACAGGGGAACGATGCATCAATGGGGAAGTCAAACCCTGACAAAGGACAGGACATTCGCGTCGAAGATGACCAATATACCTACAATGACTACATCTGAAGGGAATGTTCAAGTAATCAAGTTGTTAAGAGAATAGGCGCTCAAAACAAAGTATCTCGACATCTGCCGGAAACCCCATCGAGATATCCAATTCCACAAGGATCCTAGCCATCCTTTTGTCATAGGAATTCATGAAGTCATCCTCCACTGCCACGAAGTGACCAATGGTGTCACCAATACCTTCCAGTAGGGATCGATTCCAAAGAGGAAAAGGGAGACCCAGGAGCAAAACCCACAGGTGACGTTTCTTCACCCGCTCCCTAAGAGGGTCAAAATTAACATGCCATCTATCCAGGACCAGATACCCCACTCCAATATGCCATAATGAGTTGAGGACCGTCGTTGCATGGGAGTCTTCCAGAAAAACAAATACAATCCACCCCCATGCCAATAAGCTAATCATTGGTACGTAAGAGAGGAAAGGCTTCCAGTGCTCTGAGGCCTAGGAAAACTAGGCCTTCTTATACATATTATAGTATTCAAGCCTACCAATAAGAGCATGCAAACACAGAGCTTCAACCCTTTCCATGTAGACATCGTGCCCCACAACAAATCGAAGCTTCCCCTCTAAATCCTTGTGCTCTTTTTCTTTTCGACGATGACAAGAGCGTGTAAATGTTGCATCCGATAAGGGAGGGGTCACCGCGGTGAGACCTTCTGACATGGAGTATAGAAGAGGCAGAGGAGACAACAATCCAAAACCCAAATTTCAACGGGAGCATAAAACCCGTGAAGGGGTGCAACAAACCCTAGGTTATAAGACCCAGGTAGAGAAAGGCACAGCAAGCCAGAAACCCCCGCGAGGTGAGGTTAAGAGAGACCCTAAGGGTCATGGAAAAGGAGCAGAAACCAAGGGATAGACAAAAAATCAAGAGTGTGCAGAAAACCAAAAGTAACGACCGGACTGATAACAAGAAGGTCAAACCCAGAGTCACAGAATCACAAAGGTGGCGAGCTAGAAATGACGTAAAGAGGAAACCCAAAACCTACCAATAAACAGGCGAGCCCTAATAACCTACAAAGAGTCAGCAAGACCCAGAATCATCACTTGATGTACCAAAAACTACTTAAAAGATATCACTGTAATTCCCACTTTTTGTAACTGGTTGGTACTAGTCCTCTGCTAAGAGGATGGACTCCAGCTGTCGGTTTCAGCAAAGGGGGAGGCAGGAGAAGGAGCAAGAAATGGACCAAATGTCGAGGGTTGAGCTTGAAACCCTAGAATAAATAGCGGCCGAGACCCAATACAGGAAACAACTAAAGAAAGAGACTAGCCAAAATGAATCACATGAAAGGTGACAGCTTCTCCCCAAGAGAAAGCACCAAGACAGCGGACATGAGACCCCGAACACAGAAAACCTGAAACAGACACGCGAGAAAGGAGCAAAAACCAGCCTACAAACCAGAGAAAGCTGGTAGGAAAGAGAAGACAACGCACACTCCATCCTCTATGACACAACTCACCAGAGCCAAAGAAACTGTCCACAACCCTCGTACCATCTGCAGACCTCGCTCCGCCATTCCACTCAAAACCAAAATAAATCCTCATACCATATGTTGTCTGCACTAAAGAATATGGAGGTTTTCCAACTATTTCACCTCATGCTACATCATCTGCCATGAACATGCCTCCCCACTTTCCTCCAAAAAAATTAGGAAGAGGAGGAAACATGGTTTCTTCTTCCATGTATAATAATAGATCACCCGGTCAAACCTCAAATATTTCAGGATTAACCATTATTGACTTGACTTACAATGTAGGATTTACCTCATGACTCTATGATGACCAATTACAATAATAGCATCCCAACAGAGGAATAGAAAATCTCCCTTGGGGTACATGAGTAAAATACATTTCTCCAATTTCTCCAATTTCCAACTTTCATTTTAATAACGTTCATTTCTCCAATTTCCAACCTTTTCTTTTCCATATGAAAGATAAAAGATAAAAGTTTAGTTAATTATTTATGGATTATGTAAATGATGATGATTATTTGATTATTAGTATAATATATAAGGTGTAAAAAAGTTGCATAGTAGAATATAAATAATTTTGAAAAGAAAAAAAAACTTAAAATATATAATTATAATTATAATTGACACAAAATTTAGTAAAAATGAGTAACGGTTTGTAAACTCGAACTATAAAAAAAAAACTATGATTTAAGTGGGTGGTGGAAGTAAATTATTTAATTGAACAATATATATATTAAATAATAGGTTGTTTGTCATTTCATTTTATAAAGATGTTTTTTAAAATTTAAATCATATGTAAATATTATTTAAAGATTGCCGATTTCCTATTTTCTATTTCCCATTTTCGGGTATTGGAAACCGGAAATTTCAGTTTTTAAGGTTATATGGGATATACCCGATTTCTAATGTCCGATATTTCAGATATCGGAAACCAGAGACTCGGGTTTTTGTTGAAATAATTTGTTGGCTTCTCGATTTCTGATTCCCGATATTTCGGATATCGGAAACCAGAGACTTGGGTTTTTGTTGAAATAATTTGTTGGCTTCTCGATTTTTTATTCCCGATATTTCGGATATCGGAAACCGGAAACATCGATTTTTTTATTTCTAATGTTGATTCATTTGATTTATAATATTGATTCATTTCTACTTCCGATATTTCGGATCCCATATATCAGGAATATCGTTTTTTATTTTAATAACGTTCATTTTTTGGATTAAAAACTTTTTCTTTTCCATATCGAAAACCGGAAATCCCACATACTTTTTGACTGAATGATTGTTTCCCATTGAAAATTACAAATTTTCAATGATGGATATATACTGTTATTACAAATTTTAAATTATTGTTTTAAATTCCATGGATACATGTGATTATTACCTGTGCATCATCCAATTTGAAAATGGTGATTATTACTATATAATGATGAAAGTACTAAATTTTAAATAAGATTATTTCAGCTCTAAATAAGATTATTAAATGATGCAAAGTAATTTATTTTTAAAATGTGAATCAATAGCTATATTATCTTAGAATTTCTCAGAATATGGATGCGTTAATTGACCTAAAGTGTATTAGATTTACACTTAAGTTTGATATATCTTTAAAAATATTATAACAAATAGTTAGGTTAGATTTATTTTATGAAAATTAAACTAATTTGGTCCAAATTTGGTATCAATTTATAATTTATATTTATAAAATTTTACCTATTTAGAAAAAAATAAAAAATATTCATATTTTCAAAAACTGAATTATGAAAATAAAACGAATTTGGTTCAAATTTCGGAGCAATCTATAGTTTATATGTATAAAATTTTACCCATTTAGAAAAAATAGAAAAAATCATGATTTTTAGAATTGTATTATGAAATCAAACAATTAAGCCCGCTTTTTTTTAACCCAAAGTTTTATTTATTTATTCATGAAAACTTCCAACATGAAGTGGAAGAGATTGAATTTATAAAAGTAAAACCGTAAATCTATCTAATCTAGAGTTTACATTTGAATTTTTATATCGAAAAGAGAGATTGTATGGTGAGGAGGAATAGAATATAATTTTAATATGCTTTTACAAAAATTTACTAAAATAATAAATTAAATATACTTTTACAAAAAAATAAAATATATAATATACTTAAACTTTTATGTCATTTAATTATAAATAATCTCAAAAAAATTTAAATACATAAAAGTAGTAAGTATCATAAACCAATTCGAAGGATCTTTCTTATAACGACTCTGGGACATTTATGCGGTCTTCAATAACATTCACAACTTATTTTAATAAAATACGAGATATGCAATATATCAATACGACACAGATTGCAATGACTAGTGGAATTATGGTGAATAGTAACATACTTTAATGAACAGTATTTTATCAGATTCGGCAGAGCCGAACAACAGTGGAATTACAGAGTGAACAGTATATTTGCAGACTGATTACAGACTCGATATGATAACATAAACTTACTCTCAGAGTAGTTTCTGATCCCAACTGTTCGCTCGAAGTGCAGAGGGAGAGCATACGCTACTAAGATAGTATTACAGACTCATTACAATATGAGATCCCTTCTTTTGATCCCAGCTGGTCGCACGAAGCACAGAGGGAGAGCATACACAGAGCTCGACACTTACAGATAGAATGCAAAACCTAGAGCCGAGCGGACTACTTGCAGAGCTCTCTAAGACTCGGGATGTGATCTCTGAATATGATGCATAACAATGAGCCTGAGCGTTTATTTTATAGCTCACCAGCTGGTGTAACTGGTGGAGACTGACTGGCACTAACTGGTCGTAGAGAGATCCGGTAGCCAAGACTGACAACTACCAGTCACAAACGAATCTACGGGGTGGAGAGTGGGGACTACCACTTCCATTATCTCGTCCCTTAATTGGCCAGTGGCATTACGGGGACCCGAAGAATCATTTATGACAGACCCGACAGATAGACAGCATAAAACAAAGTGGAGCATAGCTGGCCCACGACAACATCTAATCTATTATTTACACAGCAGAGCTTATCATCCGTCCCGCGACGGAAACAATGTGGGGCAAACCTGGCCCACTCAGGTTTCATGAGGCCCACCACTGCTTTCAATCGTATGGATCCCGGCCTTGAAGATACTCACATATGTCATCGTCTTCCGGGGAGTCATATCCTTGAGCATCTTGAACAGGAGAACTAGGAATCTCGTCATCTGACGGTAGAGAATATAACCACAGAGAAAAACAGCATTGCACATCGGAACCTTGAAATATTTCTAACGGTTCACATATAAACTCTCCACGGAACTTTGATTCAACCTTGAAGTCCAGAGGTATGTCACGAATAGTTACCCGTGACTCAATGTGGTCTCCTTCTACATTTCTCCTTATCACTTTCTATTGAACATACATGCGATGCTCTAGCGGTTTGTATGTTCCTCCTTCGAAATGAAGCTTGAATTTAAACCAGAGTTCTCTCTGATGAGCAACTTGTAGGTCAGCTTTCAAGTGAAGGATAAAATTTGCTCTGCGATTTTTCCAGTCAGTTCTGGGGCAGAACTTATCTAGGAAAACTTCTGTCCATCCCGACCATTTTATATTAGCGGCAAGGTTTGCTGGGTCGGCAAAGATGACAACAGTGTCATTCTCCCTACAGCATTGGAGAATGAGATTATAAGAGGTCCATGTGAGGTCACCCCTTCCAAGATCAATATACCAGAGGTGGTCCTGGTCATCATAATCGGTCCATAACTCTGGACAGTCTCTGATATTGTATTTACTAATGCAGATCAACCAGTTCATATAAACTTGCTTGAACGTTCTCAGATTGATTGGGCTCGTAAGCAAGGTTATAAGTATGTACATCTTGGTGCAATCCGGTTAGGTCTGAATCCTCTGGTTCGACCTTTCCTTAATGTTTCTTCCTTATGTGTTGCTGTTGATACTAGACATCTGCATTTTGCTAATGCCATTATAGGTGGTTTTGCTTCCCCGTTGCATGATGGTCCTGATTTTGGGACTATCTATCCAAAGTTTAGCGTGAGTCTCTATGACCCCCACATCTATGATCTCCTGAAGGCATATATCCTTCCTCAAGGGTTTGATATGATGAATGGTTCCCGGATAATTCAGCTCAAGGCTGCTGTCATTCTTCGTTTCGGTAATGATACTTTACCTGCACTCCAGTCTCCAGTTCACAATACTCCGTGCCTGCTCAGCGTGGTGGAAAAGGATAATTCCAAAAAATCTCAGCCTGTTTTGTTCGAATGGACAGGTATCAAATATCCACAAGAATGGGAGTGTAAATATGATGAACTCCGAAACAGTGAAGCTTTGAAGGCTGCATTAAAGAAACAGCCTATTACTTTTGACAGACAAAACAGTTCCTTTCGGTTACCTAATGTGACCCCATTCCCAAGATTCTCCCTTGCAGATGTGAATCCTTCACTATCCCGATCTGCATCTACCTCTTCTTATGCAGTCGACCGAAAGCTTTCCTCTACTCCTTCTATTCAATCCACAGAACCCAACTCTTCAGAGTCATTCACTGGCTTGCACGATACAGAACACAAAGGCCAGCATACAGATTGCCCAGCCTGTCGAAAGACATTAGAAAAACTCCGGCGTCACAGAAAAACTCCCCATCTAGGTATGTTTTCTCTCCCAAGAGAAAATGAAGCCTATGAAGTAGAAAGGGAAGGACGAAAATCTTATTTCCCTGGTAGAAATCTACCTAATGTCCCTTTCAGACAGTACACTCCAGATGGTCTATCTAAAAGAGAATATCTGCCGCAGAAAACGGTAGAAGTAGGTGAAACACCATATGATGAAATCAGATTGAATAATTGGGGAAACTTGCAGCAAGGATTAACTGCAGCAAATCTAGATGATATGGCCCGAGACATCCTGAGTCTGAAGGCCAGCATGCAAGAAGAAAAGGAAAAAATTGCCGAAGTTAGTGCCAAGCTGGATCTTGTTGAGCATTTGCTTGCCGATTCAACAGCGGTCAAGAAAATGATTACAAAAGCCTCTGAGAATATTCTTACTCGCCTGAGTAAGATGGAAGAGTTGTCAAAGAAAGCATCCACTCTAGGTTCTAAAGTTCTAAAACCTAGTCCTGCCATTTTAGCCTTAGCCGCTGAAGGATATAAAAGAAAAGAGAAGGCTAAGCTAGAGCGTAGTATGTCATTTGGGATGATGGCTACTGATGAACCTGATCAAAGACCTGAATTTTATTATGGTAGATCAGAAATGGAATTCAGAATTCTTACAAAATGGGTAACTGCTATTAAGAGTCTTCCTCCTTGCCTATCAGAGAAGACTATCCAGAAAATCTTAAGTCTGGTTCCTCCAGAACCACAGCCTGAGCCATATCCTATTATTTCTTCTTCACAAGCCCAAACTATTCAGCCTGTCTCAGAATATGTTAACTTAAGTATTCTAAGCACACATGTGAGAGGATCTTCCTCTGGTGTAAAGCAAGAGCCTGAATTCGATGAGACTATGACTGATCAAGAACCTACTCAACGTCCTCGAGTTCCTTTAAGTTTTAGTACCCATACCTTTAATAACATTATCTCCCAGATGCCAGAACACCCTGTGATCAATATTGACTGTCAGTCCAGAGATGCCATACATGATTCTCTGAATTTACTATTTCACTGGACTTTGTCAAAAAAAGGCCCAAAACCCTGAGGTTTCCGGACAGCAGATTGCTACTCTGCTAATAACAGGCCTAACAGGATTAGCAAATGAATGGTGGAGATGGTTGCCTCAAAGGGTTCGTGATGATATATTAAATGCCGATGACGCAGACCAACAGTTGTTAAAGTCTCTAGCAACACAGTTCCATGGTGGAGATGATGAAGACGATGCTGATCATCTCTCATCCCTATATATGTCTTCTAGGCTTTGTGACTTATCCTTAGCTGATGAATATTTCTGCTACATGCAAAAATTGCTTATACGATCAGGTAAAGCAAATGACCCTGCTTATCTTAAGCATTATCTAAGGAGCTTCCCAGGTCATGTCCCAGATGCAGTAGAGAAATATATGAAGGATAAGAATTTAAATTATAAGGATTTGTCAATTGCGCAACTCCATTATCACATCAAAGAAACATGGCAGGAGCACTGTCTATCCAAGCGCATTGATAAAGACTTTAAGAGACATCAGAATATGTTCACACCTTCGTTCTGCAAGAAGGTAGCACAGATGCCCGATTGGGGATGTGGTGCCCACAATCGAGGACATTTGAATCAGAAATGCCATTGTAAAGGAGGGCGAAAACATAAGAAAAGGAATTTCTTCTCGAGTGATCCTCAGTATCATTATCCTAATAAACATCTCCAGTACAACAGGAGAAAGCCTCAGAAGAGATATTACAAAAATCCTAACCCACCTCCTCGTAGGAGAAAATATATTACAAAAAGGAGAAAACCCGCAGATAAAGAATCTTTCTTTCTCTGCGGTGCTAAAGGCCATTGGGCGAACAAGTCCCCAAAGAAGAAAAATAAGCCGCGTCTGGCAGCCTTTTGTGCCTCTGTCCAACCCCAGTGGTGGCGTTATAATTCCTCTTTACAACCTCCTACTGGTGAATTTGTATATCTCCCTGATGAGTCTGATTCTGATTCTGCCTTTGCTTATGATTCTGATGATCCTCCTGAGCTTAATAAATTTGGTCCCTCTTCAGCCTCCTCTTCGGATCTGTCGGATTCTGCTTCCGATAGTGATTCTTCCGAGGTTCCAAATTTGGGGGGGTGTAATATGCCCAGTTCGCCACATTCCTCTGTTTCTTCCTCTGTACATACATTCCAGCCTCCTGAGTTTAACTTCTCTCTGTATATGCTTTCCTTCCAACAGCAGCATTACGACTTAGAAAAACAGTTAGCTGCAATTGACTTAGCTTTTGCTGAAACACAGCCTTATCAGTATCAGCGAAGAGAACAGCTAAGAACAGAAAAAGAGTTTTTGCTTGAACAGCTAAAAGGAAAAAAGAAGATGCTTGACAAACCAAGCAGTCCTCCTTCCTCCAAAGTAGTCTCCTTTCATGAGCCAGCAACCGTATATAAAACCTATCCTGATAAGCATGAAAGCAGGCAACAGTATAAACTCTCAACTCGAGAAACTCTGAGAGCTATGATCAAGGAAAAGCAGCAACAGATAAAGCAGCTCTGTACAGAAGTCAGTGGGCTCCGAGATCATGTAAAAATACTAGATGTTGAAGAAGAACATTCTTCAGAAGAAGAAGTAAATAAGTTCGTAAAAGGAGCACTGGATAGAGAAGTCGAAATTGTAGATACAACTCCAGAAGAGACAGAACAGATTATACATAATCAGCCAAGTCTGTTCCTGATGTCTGGTCCCAAACTGTACATAAAAGTTCAGTTTGATTTAGAAGAGTTTAAGCCCTATACTCTTTCTCGTCAGATTGATTCTGGATGACAGGTCAATCTAGCAAAAGGTTCTGCACTTCCCTTCTATTACTGGGAAAAGACATTTGGCAGTGGAACTGCTATTCATGGTACCCCAGTACCTATAAAGGGAAAAGCTGAGATTGTTCCAGTCATGTTCGGGAAAGCTCAGAGCAAGCTTACATTCTACCGACTGGATGAATTAAAGGATGATTGTTTGTTGGGATCTGATTTTCTCCATCAAGTCAGTCCCTATACACAAGATCATGATGAAATGACTTTCACCTGCTACATCAACAAGAAAAGGATAGTTCTTCCTTTATCTTTTACCAGTGAAGTCAAATGCCAGGCAATTACAGAACCAAAAATTGCTAGTGTTCCTCGGCTAGCAAAAATGGAAAGGACGATAGCTTACTCAGAAACACATGGTGAAAAGATGTTAAAAGACATTTCTGAGAAGCTTCGAAAGGATTGTTGTTCTGATAGTCCTAATGCATTCTGGAAGCGGGAGAAGTATTTTGTTACTTTACCCTATGATACGCTTCAGAAGATAAAACCAATGAAGGCTTCTGCTAGAATAATGACACCCTCTGAAAGAGCATTCTGCAAGTAGGAGATTGCAGAACTATTAGAGAAAGGACTTATTGAACCCTCAAAGAGTCCTTGGGCATGTCGTGCCTTTGTGGTAAATAAACATTCAGAACAAAAGCGAGGTAAACCAAGGTTAGTGGTTAATTTCAAGCCACTAAATGCTGTACTTCAGAAGGTCAGGTATCCTTTACCTGATAAATCAAGTTTATTGCAGCGCATAACAGGTAACACTATCTTTAGTAAGTTTGACTTAAAATCTGGTTTCTATCAGATTGGTATTGAGGCTAAAGATAGATTCAAAATTGCATTTGTGGTTCCCAATGGGTTATACCAATGGAAAGTTCTCCCTTTCGGCATCAATAATGCTCCATCTGAATTCCAGAAAAGGATGGAAGATATTTTCAGAAATTATCCATGGATATTAGTTTTTATTGATGATATCCTAATCTGTTCTCATAGCTTGCAGGAACATCTCAAACACCTGCAAATATTTTATGATTTGGTTTATAAGCATGGATTGGTTCTCTCTGAACCGAAAATGGAGATTGGCAAGACCGAGATAGAATTTCTCGGATTAAAGATAAATAAGGGCATGGTAGTACTGCAAAACCATGTTCTACAAAGCTTCAAGAAATTTCCTGATATTATTTCAGACAAAACACAGCTTCAGAGGTTTCTTAGATCATTAAACTATATTAGACCATTCTACCAAGGACAAGCCAAGGATATTATACTGCTCCAGAGCAGACTTCGGAAAAATCCGCCTGCATGGTATAAAGACATGACTGCAGTTGTTAAAAGAATCAAAGAGAAAGTTATGAAGCTGCCAGCTTTAACTTTGCCTATGGGTAAAGGGAATCTGATCATTGAGACTGATGCTTCTACCCATACTTGGGGAGGAGTTTTACTTGAGTCTATTGATCAGAAAGAGCACATCTGTGGCTATGGTTCGGGATCATTTAAAAAGGCTGAACTTAATTATCCCTCCAGCCATAAGGAAATATTAGCAGTCAAAAAGACTGTGCAACATTTCATTCTCTTCTTAAAACCAGTAAAGTTTATCATCAGGACCGATTTAAAAATTATGCCTGGAATGTTGAAAAATGAGACTGTCATGGCTGAAAATAATAGCCGTATCTTGAAATGGTTTATATGGTTATCAAATTTTGATTATGAAATTGTATATAAACCTGGCTATCTAAATTGTCTTGCTGATATGTTGACCAGGGAGTCAGCAGAAGATCTTAAGGACCTCCAGCCTACACTTAACATGTTTGATCCAGGAGAATCCAATACAGGTCCTGCCAGAAGAAGAATGAGGAGAGAAAGAAAGAAAGAAGATGATGCAGCAGAAAAGCCAAAGACACATGAAGAGCTGCTGCAAAAAGAAGGATTATTTATCCTACCCTGGGATGGGACAATGCCTAGGAATGTCCGTATAGAGTCTCTGGAATACGCTTCAGCTGATGAAGCTAAAATATTTCTGCAACTGACGTTGATTCAAAATATCCAATCATCTCCCCTCAAGCTGACTATTCTTGAGCGATGGGAGAAAGAAGCATTTTTCAGTTTTGCAGATGCTACAGGCAAGCTCAGAGACTGTTCAGAGTTGTGGACCGATTATGATGACCATGACCACCTCTGGTATATTGATCTTGGAAGGGGTGACCTCACATGGACCTCTTATAATCTCATTCTCCAATGCTGCAGGGAGAATGACACTGTTGTCATCTTTGCCGACCCAGCAAACCTTGCCGCTAATATAAAATGGTCGGGATGGAAAGAAGTTTTCCTAGATAAGTTCTGCCCCAGAACTGACTGGGAAAATCGCATAGCAAATTTTATCCTTCACTTGAAAGCTGACCTACAAGTTGCTCATCAGAGAGAACTCTGGTTTAAATTCAAGCTTCATTTCGAAGGAGGAACATACAAACCGCTAGAGCATCGCATGTATGTTCAACAGAAAGTGATAAGGAGAAATGTAGAAGGAGACCAAATTGAGTCACGGGTAACTATTTGTGACATACCTCTGGACTTCAAGGTTGAATCAAAGTTCCGTGGAGAGTTTATATGCGAACCGTTAGAAATATTTCAAGGTTCCGATGTGCAATGCTATTTTTCTCCGTGGTTATATTCTCTACCGTCAGATGACGAGATTCCTAGTTCTCCTGTTCAAGATGCTCAAGGATATGACTCCCCGGAAGACGATGACATATGGGAGTATCTTCAAGGCCGGGATCCATACGATTGAAAGCAGTGGTGGGCCTCATGAAGCCTGAGTGGGCCAGGTTTTCCCCACATTGTTTCCGTCGCGGGCCGGATGATAAGCTCCGTTGTGTAAATAATAGATTAGATGCTGTCGTGGGCCAGCTATGCTCCACTTTGTTTTATGCTGTCTATCTGTTGGGTCTGTCATAATGATTCTTTGGGTCCTCGTAATGCCACTGGCCAATTAAGGGACGAGATAATGGAAGTGGTAGTCCCCACTCTCCACCCCGTAGATTCATTTGTGACTGGTAGTTGTCAGTGTTGGCTACCGGATCTCTCTACGACCGGTTAGTGCCAGTCAGTCTCCACCGGTTACACCGGCTGGTGAGCTATAAAATAAACGCTCGGGCTCATTGTTATGCATCATATTCGGAGATCACATCCCGAGTCTTAGAGAGCTCTGCAAGTAGTGTGTCAATCTGAGCAAGTAGTCCGCTCGGCTCTAGGTTTTGCATTCTGTCTGTAAGTGTCGAGCTCTGTGTATGCTCTCCCTCTGCGCTTCGTGCGACCAGATGGGATCAAAAGCAGGGATCTCATATTGTAATGAGTCTGTAATACTATCTTAGTAGCGTATGCTCTCCCTCTGCGCTTCGAGCGAACAGTTGGGATCAGAAACTACTCTGAGAGTAAGTTTATGTTATCATATCGAGTCTGTAATCAGTCTACAAATATACTGTTCACTCTGTAATTCCACTGTTGTTCGGCTCTGCCGAATCTGATAAAATATTGTTCATTAAAGTATGTTACTATTCACCATAATTCCACTAGTCATTGCAATCTGTGTCGTATTGATATATTGCATATCTCGTATTTTATTAAAAGAAGTTGTGAATGTTATTGAAGACCGCATAAATGTCCCAGATTCGTTATAAGAAAGATCCTTCGAATTGGTATCAGAGCCAGCCCAAGTGCTAATGATTCGGAATAATTATAGAGTTCAAGTTACAGATCATCCAGCCCATTCTGAGAAATTTTTATTGTGGCTAATGCTTCATCCAGAGAGTGATATTGATTGTTATGAGAATTTTCAGCAGATGGTCAGAGATCGCGATTTAGCGTTCCAGTTTTTCTGCAGACACTTTGAGAAGCAATCCTTGTAAGTTCCTGTTAGTCTTTCACATCTATCTTTACTTCTGTTGTCCATTGTAGACAAATTGCATTATCCAGTAGGCAGGGAAACCTGTTGAGTGATCGGTGGTGTTCCTAGGAGCTAGAAGAGAGGCTGTTGGTAGAAGGCAGTGAAGGCCGAAGAGAGAGTGCCTGAGTAAGTCCTTACATAGACCAAGCCGCTAGTGAGACGTAGTTCCTTTCCATATGGACCCAACGATGGATGATGTGAGTATTATAAACTATATTTTCAGAGGATTTAACAAAAAAAAATTATGAAGTTAAAAGTTAGATGAAAATTTAATTGAAATTGTTAAAATTGTAGGTATATATTGTTGAAATTGCATTATCCTTTGTTTAAGAATCCTGGAAAGACACTAAATTTATTTATACAATTTAAACAATAAAATTTTTATTTCAACAATAATTCAATTCTTTTGCGGAATGCAAAAAGAAAAATCAATTCCCCAATGCCGACTGTAGAAATAGGGAAATAAAAAAAAAATATGAGTACTTTTCTTATTTCTACACTCCGCATTGGGGAATGTCAAAATCAGAATTTTGTTTTTTCTTTAATCTGTAATCAGGGCTTGATTTTGAATTTATTTAATAACAAAATTTCATTTTAA